>WNWK01008439.1:0-84661 GCA_009830355.1 Cherax destructor | reverse complement strand
AAAAGAGGCACTAAACTACAGACCGGTGTCACTTACATGTATAGTGTGCAAAGTCTTGGAGAAAATCATCAAGAAAAAGAATGGTGGAGCATCTGGAGCAGAACAGGTTAATCAACGCCAGACAGCACGGTTTCAGGGAAGGCAAATCCTGTGTAACAAACCTCCTGGAGTTCTTGATAAAGTAACAGAGGTGGCAAGAGAGAGAAGGGTGGGTTGACTGCATTTTCTTGGACTGCAGGAAGGCCTTTGACACAGTTCCTCACATGAGATTAGTAAAAAGATGGAAGACCAAGCGTGTATAACAGGAAGGGCACTGGAATGGATCAGGGGAATACCTCACAGGAGGCAACAACGGGTCATGGTGCGTGATGAGGTATCACAGTGGGCGCCTGTGACGAGCGGTGTACCGCGGGGTCAGTCCTAGGACCAGTGCTATTCTTGCTATATGTGAATGACATGACGGATGGGATAGACTCAGAAGTGTCTCTTTTCGCAGATGATGTGAAATTAATGAGGAGAATCACATCGGATGAAGACCAAGCAGGACTTCAAAGTGACCTGGACAAGCTTGACATCTGGTCTAGCAACTGGCTTCTCGAATTTAACCCCACCAAATGCAAAGTCATGAAGATCGGGAAAGGGCAAAGAAGACCGCTGACAGAGTACAGGCTAGGTGGACAAAGGCTACAAACCTCAACAAAGGAAAAGACCTTGGGGTGAGTATAACACCAAGCACGTCTCCGGAAGCAACATCAACCAGATAACCGCGGCAGCATATGGGCGACTGGCAAACTAAGATTAGCGTTCCGTTACCTTAACAAGGAATCGTTCAAGACACTGTATACCGTATACGTCAGGCCCATACTAGAGTATGCAGCACCAGTCTGGAACCCACACCTGGTCAAGCACGTCAAGAAACTAGAAAGTGCAAAGGTTTGCGACAAGGTTAGTTCCACAACTCAGGGGTCTGTCTTATGAAGAAAGGCTGAGGGAAATAGGACTAACAACACTGGAGGAAAGAAGGGTCAGAGGAGACATGATAACGACATACAAAATACTGCAGGGAATTGACAAGGTAGATGGTGCAGGTTGTTTCAGAGAGGAACACAGAAACAAGGGGACACAACTGGAAGCTGAAGACTCAGATGAGTCAAAGGGATGTCAGGAAACATTTCTTCAGCCACAGAGTAGTCAGGAAGTGGAATGGACTAGAGAATGATATAGTGGAGGCAGGAACCATACATAGTTTTAAGACAAGGTATGATAAACTCATGGAGCAGGGAGAGCAGAGACCCCAAACAGACAGGAAGAGGCGGGGCCAGGAGCTGAGTCTCGACCCTGCAACCACAATTTGGTGATACAATTAGGTGAGTACACGTATGCCTGGCCAGGGGAGCCTGCCATGTATGGGAGTTAACACAGATATACAACACACGTATGCCTGGCCAGGGCCTGCCTATGTATGGGAGTTAACACAGTATATACAACACACGTATGCCTGCCAGGGGGAGCCTGCCTATGTATGGGAGTTAACACAGTATATACAACACACGTATGCCCAGCCAGGGGGGCCTGCCTATGTATGGAGTTAACACAGTATATACAAACACGTATGCCTGGCCATGGGGGCCTGCTATGTGGGAGTTAACACAGTATATACAACACACGCATGCCTGGCCATGGGAGCCTGCCTATGTATGGGAGTTACACGTATATACAAACACGTATGCCTGGCCAGGGGAGCCTGCCTATGTATGGGAGTTAACACAGTATATACAACACACGTATGCCTGGCCAGGGAGCCTGCCTATGTATGGGAGTTAACACAGTATATACAACACACGTATGCCTGGCCAGGGAGTCTGCCTATGTATGGGAGTTAACACAGTATATACAACACACGTATGCCTGGCCAGGAAGTCTGCCTATGTATGGAGTTAACACAGTATATACAACACACGTATGCCTGGCCATGGGAAGTCTGCCTATGTATGGGAGTTATCACAGTATATACAACACACGTATGCCTGCCATGTATGGGAGTTAACACAGTATATACAACACACGTATGCCTGGGCTGCTATGTATGGGAGTTAACACAGTATATACAACACACGTATGCCTGGCCAGGGAGTCTGCCTATGTATGGGAGTTAACACAGTATATACAACACACGTATGCGCACTGCCTATGTATGGGAGTTAACACAGTATATACAACACACTGCTCAGGAGCCTGCCTATGTATGGGAGTTAACACAGTATAACAACACACGTATGCCTGGCCATGGGAGCCTGCCTATGTATGGGAGTTAACACAGTATATACAACACACGATGCCGCAGGAGCCTGCCTATGTATGGGAGTTAACACAGTATATACAACACACGTATGCCCCAGGGGAGCCTGCCTATGTATGGGAGTTAACACAGTATATACAACACACGTATGCCTGCAGGACCTGCCTATGTATGGGAGTTAACACAGTATATACAAACACGTATGCCTGCCAGGGGAGCCTGCCTATGTATGGGAGTTAACACAGTATATACAACACACGTATGCCTGGCCAGGAGCCTGCTATGTATGGGAGTTAACACAGTATATACAACACACGTATGCCTGGCCAGGGCCTGCCTATGTATGGGAGTTAACACAGTATATACAACACACGTATGCTGGCCAGGGAGCCTGCCTATGTATGGAGTTAACACAGTATACAAACCACCAGGGGGAGCCTGCCATGATGGGAGTTAACACAGTATATACAACACACGTATGCCGCCAGGGAAAGTCTGCGCTCATGTATGGGAGTTAACACAGTATATACAACACACGTATGCTCAAGGGAAGTCTGCTATGTATGGGAGTTAATACAGTATATACAACACACGTATGCCTAGCCAGGAGTCTGCCTATGTATGGGAGTTAACACAGATATACAACACCGATGCCTGGCCAGGGAAAGCCTGCCTATGTATGGGAGTTATGACAGTATATACAACACACGTATGCCTGGCCAGGGGAAGTCTGCCTATGTATGGGAGTTAACACAGTATATACAACACCCGTATGCCTGGCCAGGGAAAGCCTGCCTATGTATGGGAGTTATCACAGTATATACAACACACGTATGCCTGGCCAGGGGAAGTATGCCTATGTATGGGAGTTAACACAGTATATACAACACACGTATGCCTGGCCAGGGGGAGCCTGCCTATGTATGGGAGTTATCACAGTATATACAACACACGTATGCCTGGCCAAGGGGAGCCTGCCTATGTATGATAGTTAACACAGTATATACAACACACGTATGCCTGGCCAGGGGAAGCCTGCCTATGTATGGGAGTTATCACAGTATATACAACACAGTATGCCTGGCCAGGGAAGCCTGCTTATGTATGGGAGTTAACACAGATATCAACACACGTATGCCTGCCAGGAAGCCTGCTATGTATGGGAGTTATCACAGTATATACACACGTATGCCTGGCCAGGGAAGCCTGCCTATGTATGGGAGTTAACAAGTATATACAACCACGTATGCCTGCCAGGAAGCCTGCCTATGTATGGGAGTTAACACAGTATATACAACACACGTATGCCTGGCCATGGGAAGCCTGCCTATGTATGGGAGTTAACACAGTATATACAACACCCGTATGCCTGGCCAGGGGAAGCCTGCCTATGTATGGTAGTTATCACAGTATATACAACACACGTATGCCTGGCCATGGGGAGCCTGCCTATGTATGGATGGGAGTTAACACAGTATATACAACACACGTATGCCTGGCCAGTGGGAGTCTGTGTATGTATGGGAGTTATCACAGTATATACAACACACGTATGCCTGGCCATTGGGAACCTGCCTATGTATGGGAGTTAAGCCAGTATATACAACACACGTATGCCTGGCCAGGGAAAGTCTGCCTATGTATGGGAGTTAACACAGTATATACAACACACGTATGCCTGGCCGTGGGAAGTCTGCCTATGTATGGGAGTTATCACAGTATATACAACACACGTATGCCTGGCCATGGGGAGCCTGCCAATGTATGGATGGGAGTTAACACAGTATATACAACACACGTATGCCTGGTCAGTGGGAGTCTGTCTATGTATGGGAGTTATCACAGTATATACAACACACGTATGCCTGGCCATGGGGAGCCTGCCTATGTATGGATGGGAGTTAACACAGTATATACAACACACGTATGCCTGGCCAGTGGGAGTCTGTCTATGTATGGGAGTTATCACAGTATATACAACACACGTATGCCTGGCCAGGGGAAGCCTGCCTATGTATGGGAGTTATCACAGTATATACAACACACGTATGCCTGGCCATGGGGAGTCTGCCTATGTATGGGAGTTAACACAGTATATACAACACACGTATGCCTGGCCAGGAAAGTCTGCCTATGTATGGGAGTTAACACAGTATATACAACACACGTATGCCTGGCCATGGGAAGTCTGCCTATGTATGGGAGTTATCACAGTATATACAACACACGTATGCCTGCCTATGTATGGGAGTTAACACAGTATATACAACACACGTATGCCTGCCTATGTATGATAGTTAACACAGTATATACAACACACGTATGCCTGGCCAGGGGGAGCCTGCCTATGTATGGGAATTAACACAGTATATACAACACACGTATGCCTGCCTATGTATGGGAGTTAACACAGTATATACAACACACGTATGCCTGCCTATGTATGGGAGTTTACACAGTATAACAACACACGTATGCCTGGCCATGGGAAGTCTGCCTATGTATGGGAGTTAACACAGTATATACAACACACGTATGCCTGCCTATGTATGGGAGTTAACACAGTATATACAACACACGTATGCCTGCCTATGTATGGGAGTTAACACAGTATATACAACACACGTATGCCTGCCTATGTATGGGAGTTAACACAGTATATACAACACACGAAAATTGTGGTTTATTTAATAATAGACATGATTTACTGTATACATACATGCAGCCTTTAATAATTCTTTGCCTTTAGGACCATATGTGGCTTGACTCAGAGTAGCACTGGAGCTCATCTGGCAAGAGCTGTACTGGAATTCTCTCATATCTAGGCCCAAATTTACTGCTCACAGCCTGGTAGCTAAAGTTCTCGCTTCACGCACGGAGGGCCCGGGTTCAATTCCCGGCGGGGCGGAAACATTTCGAAGTGTTTCCTTACACACACACACATACAACAGGCCTAGTGTCTAATCGACATGTGCCTAGGACAAAATGGTAACTAACACACACACACACAACAGGCCTAGTGTCTAATTGACAGGTGCCTAGGACAAAATGGTAACTAACACACACACACAACAGGCCTAGTGTCTAATCGACATGTGCCTAGGACAAAATGGTAACTAACTAACACGTATGCCTGCCTATGTATGGGAGTTAACACAGTATATACAACACACGTATGCCTGCCTATGTATGGGAGTTAACACAGTATATACAACACACGTATGCCTGCCTATGTATGGGAGTTAACACAGTATATACAACACACGTATGCCTGGCCAGGGGGAGCCTGCCTATGTATGGGAGTTAACACAGTATATACAACACACGTATGCCTGGCCAGGGTGAGCCTGCCTATGTATGGGAGTTAACACAGTATATACAACACACGTATGCCTAGCCAGGGGGAGCCTGCCTATGTATGGGAGTTAACACAGTATATACAACACACGTATGCCTGGCCAGGGGGAGCCTGCCTATGTATGGGAGTTAACACAGTATATACAACACACGTATGCCTGGCCAGGGGGAGCCTGCCTATGTATGGGAGTTAACACAGTATATACAACACACGTATCGTACTGATAACAAACATCTTAACAGATCAAAACGTCGTCCAAACAAAAGCTCCATCTACAAACGTGTGTTTTGTGCACAAAATAAAAATTATACACAACACAGAAATCAATGCGGGGCTTTCCTTGGGAACACCACACCAGAGCTGCAAGTTTGAAGCCGACCAGAGGATGCATTCCCCAGTCATCACACAGACTCCAACCATTCCAGATTCGTTCACTATGCTAGTATGTTTGTAAATTTGGACCTTCACAAGCTAAACCCCAATAAAAATTGAAAGTTGTTCAGAAGAGGCATACTTGAGTTCACGAAAAAAATAATATACCATCTAAAACATAGCAAATTGGCACTTAATCCAATAAACAATTCAAGCCTTCTTATACCAATGTTGAAAGTTTGAAGCTCATCGGGTGAAGCGTTCTCAAATTACCACATGGAAACCAAATTCGGGAATGGTGTATATAAACCTGATCAGAGGGCACCCGCACAAACCAAAAGTTGCATGAACTTCTCACTAATTACAGTATACCAGCAGTGAAAATTTGTAGCCGATCCGGTGAAGCATTCTCAAGTTATAAACGAAAATCTTGGAGGAAGAAAAACACAATTCGGGCAACTACTTAAAAATATTCCCTCGAGAATACCTAATAATAGAAAACCAGTACTTAACAAAGAAGAGAAACCAGCTTAAACACCTTAGCACGATTGGTAGCGCACTCAGCTCACACACTGAAGTCCGTGGTTCAATCCCCGGTACGGGTGGAAACACTGGGGGCGTGTTTCTTAAAGACACCTGATGTCCACGTTCACCTATCAGTAAAATAGGTACCTGGGTGTTAGTAGACTGGTGTGGGTCGCATCCTGGGACAAAATTGACCTAATTTGCCCCGAAATGGTCTGTATAACAAGCGGCTTTCTGTATAGTAGTATGTCATTGATGTCAGCTATGGTCTGTATACCTTGTACATGTACTGGTAGAAATAAAGATATTATTATTTATTATTATTATTATTATTATTATTTTTGAAGTTGACAGTTACAGTATATTTATAGAGTATAATCCGTAAGTTACACGAACGAAGGATCGAGTCTTCATCATTCATTAAGCTGAATGAGTCGCGCAAAAATAAAAGAAACTATGTAATTTGAATAAGTATTATTAACTATAGTATTATTATTATTACTATTATAATAATTATTATCATTAAACCATGGGGAAGGGTTTAATTAGTGTCCTTGAATCTTATGTGTTACAAGGAAGGTGTGAAGGGAGGTGAGGTGAGGAGGGGAGGTAGGTGAAGTGAAGGGAGGTGAGGTGAAGTGAAGGGAGGTAGGTGAAGTGAAGGGAGGTGAGGTGAGGAGGGGGGTCTTAACAAAACTGTTGAATCTTTCATTCGTGATAATTAATTACAATTATAATTGCTCAATATAAATGATGGAGTTGAGAGGGTTGTAACCTTAAAGGCTTACATATTAATTAACGCAATTCTGTTTTTTTTTTTTTTTGCATACCCTCATAAGAAGGGGTAAGTAGTGATGTGGATGGCGGCAGTGCATGCATCCGTGCATGCCTTACGCATATACGTTCGTAGTTACAGTGCATGCGTTCGCATCTGTCTGTCTTCCCCCGTTCGCAAGCATGAATCCGGTTTTTTTTGGTGGGCGTTGCATGCGTTCGCTTCGGAGTATGCGTTCGTATGGCTCCTTGTAGCGCATGCGTCCGACCGCCCGTAATTCCACCGTCGCTTCAAAACTTACCGAGGTTTATCACAACCTGTCTGTCATTCTGTGAGTACAGACTCACAGACAACAACAACAGGACTATGGTCACCGTACTCTCAACAATACCAGTGTGTGAGTACAGACTCACAGACAACAACAACAGTACTATAGTCACCGTACTCTCAACAATACGAGTGTGTGAATACAGACTCACACACTAACAACAACAGTACTATGGTCACCGTACTCTCAACAATAACAACAGTACTATGGTCACCGTACTCTCAACAATAACATTACTATGGTCACCGTACTCTCAACAATAATAACAATACTATGGTCACCGTACTTTCAACAACAGTACTATGGTCACCATACTCTCAACAACAACAGTACTATGGTCACCGTACTCTCAACAACAGTACTATGGTCACCGTACTCTCAACAATAACAACAGTACTATGGTCACCGTACTCTCAACAACAGTACTATGGTCACCGTACTCTCAACAACAACAACAGTACTATGGTCACCGTACTCTCAACAACAGTACTATGGTCACCATACTCTCAACAACAACAGTACTATGGTCACCGTACTCTCAACAACAACAGTATTATGGTCACCGTACTCTCAACAACAACAGTACTATGGTCACCGTACTCTCAACAACAACAACAGTACTATAGTCACCGTACTCTCAACAACAACAGTACTATGGTCACCGTACTCTCAACAACAACAGCACTATGGTCACCGTACTCTCAACAACAACAGCACTATGGTCACCGTACTCACAACAACAACAGTTCTATGGTCACCGTACTCTCAACAACAACAGTACTATGGTCACCGTACTCTCAACAACAACAGCACTATGGTCACCGTACTCACAACAACAACAGTTCTATGGTCACCGTACTCTCAACAACAACAGTACTATGGTCACCGTACTCTCAACAACAACAGTACTATGGTCACCGTACTCCCAACAACAACAACAGTACTATGGTCACCGCACTCTCAACAACAACAACAAGTGCTATGGTCACCGTACTCTCAACAACAACAGTACTATGGTCACCGTACTCTCAACAACAATAGTACTATGGTCACCGTACTCTCAACAACAACAGTACTATGGTCACCGTACTCTCAACAACAACAACAACAACAGTACTATGGTCACCGTACTCTCAACAACAACAGTACTATGGTCACCGTACTCTCAACAACAACAATAGTACTATGGTCACCGTACTTTCAACAACAACAGTACTATGGTCACCGTACTCTCAACAACAACAGTACTATGGTAACCGTACTCTCAACAACAACAGTACTATGGTCACCGTACTCTCAACAACAACAACAACAGTACTATGGTCACCGTACTCTCAACAATATTTACACAATTTCCAGACTCAACCACATAACTAATTGTGATGGAATTAATTATATTAATGACACTCGTTAATAAAACGAAAAAAAAGTTTTGCAAAGGAAATAAATACTATATAAATATAATAACATTTGGATCATTTACAAAGTCTGTGACTTTGTAAATGATCCGGAACGTCGTGGTAACTTGTATACTGTTCCAGTTACGGTATTGTGCCTTTGTGTTCTTTAAGTGAATCAAAGTATTAATTGTATTTTAAAAACCAGTCAGACTAATTGGAGAGGAACAACACTTCACTAAATGCCCACAGCAAGCACCAACAGCTTGACTGACCAAGGCTTGACCGGTCTTGGAAGCTACTGACCTCAGGAATCACCAGCCGGTAGCAGCTGGACGTACTAAATAAGAACGTACACGTGAAAATATTCTGAATGTCATTTCTGGCAGGAAACACAATAAATCTCAACACAGTGTTGTGAAACAAGCTATCTGATACCCCACACCTTAATATATATATATATATATATATATATATATATATATATATATATATATATATATATATATATATATATATATATATATATATATATATATATATATATATTAAGCTTCTTACGTACAGCTTTGCTCAACTCCAGAATCAAGTCCATTAGTGTTTTGTTTTTAGGCACCGATGTTAAACCCTGGCACTGATGTTAAACACTAGCACTGGTATTAAACCCTAGCACTGGTATTAAACCATGGCACTGGTGTTCAACCCCGGAACTAGTATTAAACCCCAGATACTAGTATTAAATCCTAGCACTGATATTAAATCCTGGCACTGATATTAAATCCTGGCACTGATATTAAATCCAGGCACTAGTATTAAATTCCGGCACTGGTATTAAATCTTGGCACTTTTATTAAACCATGGCACAGGTATTAAACCCTGGCACGGGTATTATTAGACCCTGGTCCTTCACACTGTCTTGTGTGGTGTGGTTCACTCTGTCTTGTGTGGTGTAATGGTTCACAGTGTCTTATGTGGTGTGGTTCACAGTGTCTTGTGTGGTGTGGTTCACACTGTCTTGTGTGGTGTGGTTCACTCTGTCTTGTGTGGTGCGGGTCACACTGTCTTGTGTGGTGTGGTGGTTCACAGTGTCTTGTGTGGTGTGGTTCACACTGTCTTGTGTGGTGTGGTTCATAGTGTCTTGTGTGGTGTGGTTCACACTGTCTAGTGTGATTCCATTAGAAAAGGTTCCATTATAAAAAGGTTCTATTTGAAAAGGTTCTGTTAGTTGACCAATAAGGCACATTCCATTTTTTCCCTTTAACACAGCTGAATTTAAAGGTCAAGAACTGTTACCCAACCTCAGTTCATTTCCAAGGCAACTCCTATCTATAAGATACAACTTATACAGACCATAGCTAACATCAGTGACATACTATACAGAAAGCCCCTTGTTATGTAGAACATTTCGGGCAAATTAGGTTAATTTTTTCCCCGGGATGCGACCCGCAACAGTCGACTAACACCCAGGTACCTACTTACTGCTAGGTGAACAGGTACAGCAGGTGTAATTGACACCCAGGTACGGGACAGCAGGTGTAATTAACACCCAGGTACCTACTTACAGCTAGGTGAACAGCAGGTATAAGGAAACATAACCAACGTCTCTGTGTTTGTCAATACTAGTTATTATGTACATTTACATGTGTTGAATATGTGTCTTAATCATTTACATGTGTTGAATATGTCTTAATCATTTACATGTGTTGAGTATGTGTCTTAATCATTTACATGTGTTGGGTATGTCTTAATCATTTACATGTGTTGAATATGTCTTAATCATTTACATGTGTTGAGTATGTGTCTTAATCATTTACATGTGTTGGGTATGTCTTAATCATTTACATGTGTTGAATATGTCTTAATCATTTAAATGTGTTGAATATGTCTTAATCATTTACATGTGTTGAGTATGTGTCTGAATAATTTATGTGTTGAATATGTGTCTTACTTATTTACATGTGTTGAATATGTGTCTTAATCATTTACATGTGTTGACTATGTGTCTTAATCATTTACATTTGTTGTATATGTCCTAATCATTTACATGTGTTGAATATGTGTCTTAATCATTTACATGTGTTGAATATGTGTCTTCATCATTTACATGTGTTGAATATGTCTTACTCATGTACCTGTGTTACCGAACATGTGTCTCACTTATATACTTGTGGTATATAATAACACGTGTGATACTAATCTGCTGGTCTATAGTAACTACAATTAACATTATGATGATACTTGCCACTGTGAGATCATCAACTCACTCATCAGTGAAGAACACAGACACACTCACCATCAACTCACTCATCAGTGAAGAACACAGACACACTCACCATCAACTCACTCATCAGTGAAGAACACAGACACACTCACCATCAACTCACTCATCAGTGAAGAACAGCCTCACCATCAACTCACTCATCAGTGAAGAACACAGACACACTCACCATCAACTCACTCATCAGTGAAGAACACAGACACACTCACCATCAACTCACTCATCAGTGAGAACACAGACACACTCACCATCAACTTACTCATCAGTGGAGAACACAGACACACTCACCATCAACTTACTCATCAGTGAAGAACACAGACACACTCACCATCAACTTACTCATCAGTGGAGAACACAGACACACTCACCATCAACTTACTCATCAGTGAAGAACACAGACCACTCACCATCAACTTACTCATCAGTGAAGAACACAGACACACTCACCATCAACTTACTCATCAGTGAAGAACACAGACACACTCACCATCAACTTACTCATCAGTGAAGAACACAGACACACTCACCATCAACTTACTCATCAGTGAAGAACACAGACACACTCACCATCAACTTACTCATCAGTGAAGAACACAGACACACTCACCATCAACTTACTCATCAGTGAAGAACACAGACACACTCACCATCAACTTACTCATCAGTGAAGAACACAGACACACTCACCATCAACTTACTCATCAGTGAAGAACACAGACACACTCACCATCAACTTACTCATCAGTGAAGAACACAGACACACTCACCATCAACTTACTCATCAGTGAAGAACACAGACACACTCACCATCAACTTACTCATCAGTGAAGAACACAGACACACTCACCATCAACTTACTCATCAGTGAAGAACACAGACACACTCACCATCAACTTACTCATCAGTGAAGAACACAGACACACTCACCATCAACTTACTCATCAGTGAAGAACACAGACACACTCACCATCAACTTACTCATCAGTGAAGAACACAGACACACTCACCATCAACTTACTCATCAGTGAAGAACACAGACACACTCACCATCAACTTACTCATCAGTGGAGAACACAGACACACTCACCATCAACTTACTCATCAGTGAAGAACACAGACACACTCACCATCAACTTACTCATCAGTGAAGAACACAGACACACTCACCATCAACTTACTCATCAGTGAAGAACACAGACACACTCACCATCAACTTACTCATCAGTGAAGAACACAGACACACTCACCATCAACTTACTCATCAGTGAAGAACACAGACACACTCACCATCAACTTACTCATCAGTGAAGAACACAGACACACTCACCATCAACTTACTCATCAGTGAAGAACACAGACACACTCACCATCAACTTACTCATCAGTGAAGAACACAGACACACTCACCATCAACTTACTCATCAGTGAAGAACACAGACACACTCACCATCAACTTACTCATCAGTGAAGAACACAGACACACTCACCATCAACTTACTCATCAGTGGAGAACACAGACACACTCACCATCAACTTACTCATCAGTGGAGAACACAGACACACTCACCATCAACTTACTCATCAGTGAAGAACACAGACACACTCACCATCAACTCACTCTCTATCATGGATGAAAGTGAACCTCGATGCTTCACTGCAACCACCACTCACCTTCAGTCACCTTCCCTTACTCCCCTCCCCTGGCAAGAACACACATAAACACACACACACGATAAGGTTCTTGAATCAGGGAGAATGAACCTAGCAGCTTCCAGCGAAGAGGCGGGGCCAGGAGCTGTGACTCGACCCCTGCAACCACATATTGGTGAGTACACACACACACACATTACTCCTAACTCAACATTCATATGATTACAAGTATGGAGTGTCGTGTGACCATTACAGTGCAGGCAACATTTACCCGAGTATTCTCAATAGCCATTGAATTTCTTTCTAATTAGGGCAGTAATTGGACGGACAGGTGGCACCACTCTTATTACTTCGAATTATACAATTTTTTTGGTTATAGCCTTTTTTATGAACATTCTAATAATAGAGTCTTGAAGTTAAATTAAAACATAAATTTTAGGGCCAGTTTAATACATAGGCTTTGTGTGTGTGTGTGTGTGTGTGTGTGTGTGTGTGTGTGTGTGTGTGTGTGTGTGTCGTGCCGAATAGGTAAAACTGGTCAATTGGCAAGAACTCATTTAAAATTAAGTCCTTTCTAAAATTTTCTCTTATACATTTAAATATATATTTTTTTCATTTATGTTAATATAAAAATTAATGATTTTGTACCAAACGACCCTTAGGAAACTACCTAACCTTATTATAACAAGCGCAATTTAATTTAGCCTAATCCAACTAAATATATTTATATAAGTTTACAATAATTTAATAATAAACAAACATAATAAAATATATTTTTTTCGTTAGGTTCAGAATGATTTTTGCGAAATTATTGAATACACAAATTTTGGCTTACCCTATTCGGCAAGAAGAGCGTTGCTATTTAAGCCAAAATTGCAAGTTTTACTTATTCAGCACGACATATATATATATATATATATATATATATATATATATATATATATATATATATATATATATATATATATATAATGCATAGATAAAAAAAAAAATAGAGTGAAGAAGAAGAAATAAGGTGGAATGAAGATGAGGAAGAGAATGATAGTGTGTGTGTGAAAGAGAGAGAGAGAGAGAGAGAGAGAGAGAGAGAGAGAGAGAGAGAGAGAGAGAGAGAGAGAGAGAGAGCTAACGGGCACTGAAGTATTGAGTGTACGCTGTCAGAGAAGCGTCAGATAATGGTCTGAATTTCACCCTGTCTGTCCCGACATTTTCCACGTCGCTAACAGCCGCCGGCTGTACACAAACCTTAAACCATGCTCACCATTGTTTTCCCTCTCTCGTTTCTCTCCCTGACAGCTATGGACGGCGACTCTTTGGAAGCAAAAGAGAATCACTGTGTTCGGAAGTTACCACAATGACCACCTTCGTGGCCAACGGATACAACCCCGTCAGCACGCAGACTGGGCCGGTCCCTCCCCTACAGCAACAACAACCACTGCTGCAGCAACCACAACAGCAGCCAATACAACAGCAACAACTACCATCATCCAGCCACCTCAACTTTCGTAACTCCACCGCCGGCTTAATTCAGAACTGTGGAGACCAGGACGGCAAACCCACTGTTAGGGACTCTTTACTGTAGGATTCCACCGCTGGAAAACTTAGAAAATTTCAACTGCTATATTCCAGGCCTGGAAGAGTCAGATAGTTTCCCCCTGCTGTAAAAATACAGGACTTTAAAATTCGGGTATTGATTCAATGTTCAGAGATTCCAGGAACTGCATATTCAATTACAGATTCCTTGCTGCAGTTCCAGGAACTGAAGAATTATTCCTGGCATCATCGCTGCAGTATTCCAGAACCTAAAGATTCGTTCCTGGATTCCTTACTGCAGTCTTCCAGGACCTGAAGATTCGTTCCTGGATTCCTTGCTGTAGTGTTCCAGGAACTGATGATTCAAATATGCATTCCTTGTTGTAAGAGTCCATAAACGTAAAATTCACTTACGAATTCACTGCTCCAAGATTCCAGGTCTGGAAAATTCAACACTGGATTCCTTGTTTTCAAGATTTGAGAAACGAAAAATTCACTCGTGAAGATTCAAATGGAGATTCCTTGTTCGGTGAGTCTAAGTTGATGGTGGGGGCAGTGGCGGACCTACATTTTTGGGGCCCTGAAGCTTGAACTGTTATGGGAGGGCCCCCTAGTAACCCCTTCTCATCCAGAAGACCCAAAATTTTTAAGCAGTGTGGACTAAAGTGGCTTCCGGGGCCCCTCCGGGATTAAGGGCCCTGAAGCTTAGGCTTCACTAGTCCCATAGTAGAT
Source organism: Cherax destructor (assembly GCA_009830355.1). Taxonomy (NCBI): domain Eukaryota; kingdom Metazoa; phylum Arthropoda; class Malacostraca; order Decapoda; family Parastacidae; genus Cherax; species Cherax destructor. The sequence goes on along the minus strand of WNWK01008439.1, from coordinate 69,414 downwards.
CTGCCCCTGGGTGGGGAAATTGTGGGAGGTATTAATGAAAAAAAAACTACTGAGATTCATTGTAGAACACGGGGTGAGGGGGAAATATACAATGACTTTTACACATTATTACTTGTTAGTATTTAATAAATGACGTATAGGGGGATAAATTATATACCATAAAGAGGGAACAAATAGTATATATAGGTATTATTCATAATAAAGAATCTTTATCAAGGAGGCACGAAACCCCAAGAGCACTCAAAAAATAATTTCTTCAGAAATAATTTCGTCACCCCTCCCCCACCTCCAAAAAAAAAAAACTAGGGAATGTGGCACAGAAAAATTTTGCGGGATAGAAAAGTTATAAGACTCAATAAAAAATCCGTGCTAAATGGTGACGAGGCGATTAAAATACGAGCGTCAAAAAGTCGAGTCAATAGCAATAAGCAAGACGCAAGAATATGCGTCACCAGGAGAGCCACAAACTGGGCAGTGTTATACCTGGACACTGTGAATGGTGATGATGGTAATAATTACAGTGAATGTAATGACCATAGCAGTGATGTGATGTCCACAGCAATGAACAGCAATGATGTGATGTCCATAGCAATGATGTGATGTCCATAGCAATGATGTGATGTCCATAGCAGTGATGTGATGTCCACAGCAGTGATGTGATGTCCACAGCAATGATGTGATGTCCACAGCAATGATGTGATGTCCACAGCGGTAAGGATGTCCATACTGATGAAAGTGGTGTACACTGCAGTGAAGAGATGGTCACGACAGTTATGTCCAGAGTAGACAAAGTGACTTTCACAGCAGTGATGCCCACAGCAGTGATGCTTCACGGTTACAACAGTGAACAACAGACCTGCTTCACAGTTACAACAGTGAACAACAGACCTGCTTCACAGTTACAACAGTGAACAACAGACCTGATTCACGGTTACAACAGTGAACAACAGACCTGATTCACGGTTACAATAGTGAACAACAGACCTACTTCACAGTTACAACAGTGAACAACAGACCTGCTTCACAGTTACAACAGTGAACAACAGACCTGATTCACGGTTACAACAGTGAACAACAGACCTGATTCACGGTTACAACAGTGAACAACAGACCTGCTTCACAGTTACAACAGTGAACAACAGACCTGCTTCACAGTTACAACAGTGAACAACAGACCTGCTTCACAGTTACAACAGTGAACAACAGACCTGCTTCACAGTTACAACAGTGAACAACAGACCTGCTTCACAGTTACAACAGTGAACACGGAACTCATCCTCCACTAGAGCCACTCCATTGCAGAGAAGTAAGGAGAGTATAAAGACAGTAAGGATACCCAATTGTGGCTCAATAATGTCCCACAAGGAGACGGAAACTCAAGAGGATTGACTACTGAAGAGGATCCCAGAAATCTGTCTCACGAAAGCGTAATACAAACCAACGAACGGGTGGGGGGTTGAACGCACGGCGAGTGAGTCGTAAAACTCCAAAGCCAGTGGCTAAGCCACTCGGCTTACGTGTGACTTAGTCGTCAGAAAAGAGGTCTGCGTCAGCGGATAGAACTACGATGGTGCAAATGATGATTGAAAACTCTGACAAGTCAATTGGTGCGACATTTCCAAAGCGCTGTTGGTCTTGAACTCCCTCGCGTTTCAACGCAACGACGCAAGTGTAATAATCCTAATTTTGTTAAAGGGGGAGGGGGAGACCACCGGTAAGCCAGCGGAAGGCTTCGGTCAGATGACCAAAAGCTGCAGTTGCGACCAGTCAGTGGTCTAGATGCAACACACTGGACCTGTGTGTGTTGTGCGTCAAGAAATTATCTCCCGATTGAGCCTTCGTTAGGAACTCCCATACGAGACAACACTGACACCTACTTGTGGAAAGTGCTGGTGTTAGATAATGGTGCGAAAGAAAGTGCTGGTGTTAGATAATGGTGCAAAAAATATTGCTGGTATTTAATAATGGTGCAAAAAAAAAGTGACGGTGTTAGATAATGGTGTAAAAGAAAGTGCTGGTGTCAGACAGATAATGTAAAAGAAAGTGCTGGTGTTACACAAAATAGTGTAAAACAAAGTGCTGGTGTTAGACATAATGGTGCAAAAGAAAGTGCTAGTGTTAGATAATGTAAAAGAAAGTGCTGGCGTTAGACAGATAATGGTGCAAAAGAAAGTGTTGGTGTTAAGACAGATAATGGTGCAAAAGAAAGTGTTGGTGTTAAGACAGATAATGGTTCAAAAGAAGGTGCTGGTGCTAGATAATGGTGCAGAAGAAAGGGCTGGAGTTAGATAATGGTACAAAAGAAAGTGCACTTGTTAGACGAGGCTACCCAGCAATGAGGGAGACAAGAATAAGTATTTGACAAAGTGTGTTGCGTAAACGCAGCTCAAACGTCAATATCCCACGTTTATATACACACGAAAAACGTCAACATTCGAAGGAAGAAATTACCGAATTAAAAGCCGAAAAAAAAGGAAGTGTTCACCAGGTCAGTCTTGTACTTAAAATGACGCCAGACTACGAAGAGGAACACAGTATTTTAAACACTGTGATGTGATTTAAACCTGTGTATGTGTTAGTAAATATCTCCAGGTACTCACCTTGATGTGAGATGAACTCAGCAGACAGGTGACGTCTTCTTGGATAACTCTAAACACCAAATAATTTTTAATGGTCAAACTTACCATGAGGTGAGATGAACTCTCCTGGCAGGTGAAGTCTTCCTTTATAACTCTGAAAATAATCATTTTAATAACCGGTTAAAGGGCAGTTCAAGACATCCACATACAAGCATTAATTTTACAGTGCAACAAGAAACAGACACTGAGGTAATGATATTAAACTGTCGCTGCGAAATTACACAATTTATCCGCTGAAAATTATAAATATATATAAAAAAAAGAAAAAATAATTTGCCGAGTGAAGACTATGGTGTTCTCAGATGGACGAGCATTCTGTGTACCGTGAGCAGTGATATTAAGTTACCCCCCTCCCCCCCCAAAAAAAAAAAAAAAATATTACGTGGTCTTCAGCTTCCTTGTAAAAAAAATTAAGACTGTAGTTCTTACGCATTGAATTGTGTATAAAAAATCCTTACTAATTTAAGCCCCAAACGGACAAAAACTTGAAAGTATTTTGAATAAATGCATAAAATCTTACGTATTGTGGTTCAAGAAAATATGCTGCCTGTATCAAGTGACTTTAAAATTCATAATACAAGAAGGAAATGCTTCTTACAAACTATGTATATACAAAATGCCACATAATATTTCAAGAATAATAAAACTGTGAAAAAAATAACAAGAAAAGGCCTCTTTTTTTCTGGAGCAGAGAACTCGATGTTATTTTTATACAGAGGCGTAAGAAAATGGCTTGTACATTAAGGCATTTATTAAGAAATACGAAAATTTAGGGGTAACTTTTAAGAAAAAAGTATCAGTGACTACAGATAACTTTTAAAATAGAATGTTCATATTACAAAGGAAATAACATAAATATATATAGTTATAACAGACACTTATGGCTAAACTACGGCGTATTATCCACGATATAAGCTCACATATGTGCTAGGAGGGAATTAATGCACACTTAGGCTGGAGAGGCACATAAATTTGGAAAGGTGTCATATACTAGAGCCAGTGATATTCATTTGGGTATGGGAACAATATATACATATTAGAATAATAATGTTTATTAAGTTAGATGGACTTACCATTGTGTAAATGGCCATACATTAGATTAAGTATCATATGTACATTACAGTTGGAGGTCGTTTGTTCTCTGGCTTTAAGGAGATGCAAGTCATATATTTTTGTGTGTAGCAAAAGTGTACATAAAGAATGTATGTAAATACTCGACTAAACTGGTGCTGTTATGCGCGTGCTCTATCCCAAAGACTAATCATAGATTTTTCACCATTTTTGGTTTAGAGTATAGAAAAAAAAATTGCTCGCACACTATTGGTGTTACTAGTGCATTGTTACTGAACACATGCTGGTAGTCTGCGTTTAGGGTACACTGTATAAATGTGCGTATGTTAGCATGTATAGAAATGGATCTCTTTATTTTCTTAATGTTATTTCTTCAGAGAAACCAACCAGAGAAAGCCCGCTTTGAGTATATATGGGGTGATGTACTGAAAACGCCTGGCTTTCAATTATAGCACAATAATTGTACACGTTGACAATTTCCAGTGTTCATAATATTCTTCCTTGAGGGTTCTGCGTTAACGCCACTGCGTATATCAGTTACACTAACATTTCTAACGAAGATTATCCTCTTACGTTCATAGTCTTCACCTTCCTACCAACACACCTGCAAAGATACACGTGTATTGATTCACAAATAACCCGCCCTTAGAGGTGAGACTTTGGACTCTTTCGGTCCACCATGAACCATTATCAGGGGTGGAACTAAACATCGTCTAAACATTTCTTAAGTGTGGGTTATTTGTGACATGTTCCAACCACGGTATAGCGATTTTTATAATATTATACACGAAATGGTGCAGTCAGGGTATAGTGGCTGTTATTCAGACGTGTTTACAAGAAGAATCATACAATTGTTGCAATGACAGTAATGCAGGAACTGAGATTTTTTTTTTAGACAATTTGAGAGCTTTTAACATGTGGTGGTCTTGACGACCAGGTCTGGTGTGATCCTGACGACCAGGTCTGGCGTGGTCTTGACGACCAGGTCTGGTGTGATCTTGACGACCAGGTCTGGCCTGGTCTTGACGACCAGGTCTGGTGTGATCCTGACGACCAGGTCTGGCCTGGTCTTGACGACCAGGTCTGGTGTGATCCTGACGACCAGGTCTGGCGTGGTCTTGACAACACAGTTCTGGCGTGGTCTTGACAACACAGTTCTGGCGTGGTCTTGACAACACAGGTCTGGCGTGGTCTTGACAACACAGTTCTGGCGTGGTCTTGACAACACAGTTCTGGCGTGGTCTTGACAACACAGTTCTGGCGTGGTCTTGACAACACAGTTCTGGCGTGGTCTTGACAACACAGTTCTGGCATGGTCCTGACAACACAGTTCTGGAGTGGTCTTGACAACACAGTTCTGGCGTGGTCTTGACAACACAGTTCTGGCGTGGTCTTGACAACACAGTTCTGGCGTGGTCTTGACAACACAGTTCTGGCGTGGTCTTGACAACACAGTTCTGGCATGGTCCTGACAACAGTTCTGGCGTGGTCTTGACAACACAGTTCTGGAGTGGTCCTGACACCACAGTTCTGGCATGGTCTTGACAACACAGTTCTGGCGTGGTCTTGACAACACAGTTCTGGCGTGGTCTTGACAACACAGTTCTGGCATGGTCCTGACAACACAGTTCTGGAGTGGTCTTGACAACACAGTTCTGGCGTGGTCTTGACAACACAGTTCTGGCGTGGTCTTGACAACACAGTTCTGGCGTGGTCTTGACAACACAGTTCTGGCGTGGTCTTGACAACACAGTTCTGGCATGGTCCTGACAACAGTTCTGGCGTGGTCTTGACAACACAGTTCTGGAGTGGTCCTGACACCACAGTTCTGGCATGGTCTTGACAACACAGTTCTGGCGTGGTCCTGACAACACAGTTCTGGCGTGGTCTTGACAACACAGTTCTGGCGTGGTCTTGACAACACAGTTCTGGCGTGGTCTTGACAACACAGTTCTGGCGTGGTCTTGACAACACAGTTCTGGCGTGGTCTTGACAACACAGTTCTGGCGTGGTCTTGACAACACAGTTCTGGCATGGTCCTGACAACAGTTCTGGCGTGGTCTTGACAACACAGTTCTGGAGTGGTCCTGACACCACAGTTCTGGCATGGTCTTGACAACACAGTTCTGGCATGGTCTTGACAACACAGTTCTGGCGTGGTCTTGACAACACAGTTCTGGCGTGGTCTTGACAACACAGTTCTGGCGTGGTCTTGACAACACAGTTCTGGCGTGGTCCTGACAACACAGCTCTGGCATGGTCTTGACAACACAGTTCTGGCGTGGTCTTGACGACCAGGTCTGGTGTGATCTTGACGACCAGGTCTGGCGTGGTCTTGACAACACAGTTCTGGCGTGGTCTTGACAACACAGTTCTGGCGTGGTCTTGACAACACAGTTCTGGCGTGGTCCTGACAACACAGCTCTGGCATGGTCTTGACAACACAGTTCTGGCGTGGTCTTGACAACACAGTTCTGGCGTGGTCCTGACAACACAGCTCTGGCATGGTCTTGACAACACAGCTCTGGCCTGGTCTTGACAACACAGTTCTGGCGTGGTCCTGACAACACAACCTAGGGTGCATCTCAAGAACACAGTGTCTTTCTTTATTTTATAATTCAGAGGCGAAGCTTCATTGTTATGGTCTGTACTAATTCCTACGTAGTGTATCATATTCCGCTTAAGCTGATGTCATTTTTATCCAGTATTAATTCAAAGATAGTTGTGATATACATAGATTTATCTCAAGTATACTTTATGTATCTTTTAAAAGATTATGTATAAGTGTGTGTATGATCCGAGTGTACTGGGTGTGAGTTTATATATATATATATATATATATATATATATATATATATATATATATATATATATATATATATTATATAATATATGATATATTATATATTATATATATATATATATATATATATATATATATATATATATATATATATATATATATATATATATATATATATATATATATATATATTATATATATATATATATATATATATATATATATATATAAAATATATATATATATATATATATATATACAGAACAAAATATATATATATTGTAACAAATGTTTAATTTTATTGGGTTTTATTCTTGTTTTTTGCTTTGTAAAATGCAAGTTAGTTTCTTCGACAGATATAAAATTAATAAATACGACGAGGCAAAATATTTTTATATATAAATTGTGATTATTAAAAGGTAAGATTTTCCAGCATTTGACTAACTAGGAATATTTATATTACATACGGACCAAAATATTATGCTTGCATATTAACCCTCAGCTTAAAAAAAATGCTCTTCATCTGAACCAAAGGGACAAAATAAACATTACAATAGTCAAAAATAAACCAAAATAATGAGTGTTAAATATTTGTATTAAGATTATTATTCCTGGCAGACACCAGACAATGAATTTGGACGGAAGCAGTCAAAGTTATTGCCTGGGTATGTTATATCGTAGTAATCAATACAAATACTGCATATATATAATAATAATATATATATATATATATATATATATATATATATATATATATATGACTGAATTAAAAAATTTCATTGGCATTAAATGTACTAACTAGTTCTTCGTCTTCCAAACTATATTATTCTTGACCTGTTTTCTTCTTCCAAAAAAGTGACATTAAGAAATCAAAATTCGTGTAAATAAGGAAGGAAATTCTTAATTTCTTAAAGCTGTAGATAAAATAATCTACCAAGTAGGAAATATACAAGTTGCGAAGGCTTTTCTTTTATCTCAAGACTCACATATTCACAGCGATTAAGTAGTCTACAATGTAATCTTTTTTTTGGGTTAAGAGGCGCCTGAGTTCCCCTGTCTCCTAATTTCCTGTTTATTTTTCCCCTATAATCTACTTTGTCCATAATTACTATCGCATTTGCTGTGTCTGTTTCGTAAGGTGACGTCTAGTATAACTTAACAAATCTTTGATGATTTGTTAAGTTATACCATGAATTAAGGACAGATCCTGGACTTCACTTTACGAAACAGACAAAGCAAATGCGATAGTAATTATGGACAAGGTAGATTATAGTGGAAAAATAACATATTAATAGAAGACAGGAGAACTGACGTGTCACTTAAGGTTCAATGTGTCCAAGGCCATGAAAGACTGACCTCTGGACACACATCCAGTAAAAGGAATCCTGACACCACCGTGTTCCTTATCCCCCCCCCATCTTCTTTTACTTAATATACGTATTATATTTTGCTTGATTTTATGCATATTCCCTCTTGCACTGTTTACTTAGCGTTAACAACAATTCTAACAGTCATGTATAAGTCTTGTTTTTAACTCGTTTACTCACATTTATCACTTATTTTTCAATCGTTATCAACTTCCGAGTTGACGGCAGTGAAACAGGCGCATCAAAACACACCATAAGAAAAAACTGATTGATTGCATCTATTACAACTTGTTACTATTATTTTTTTTTCTATTTGTGTTCACGTTTTTCCTTCGAAATATTTTTTCCTTTGTTTTACATCATTTTTTTCCCTCGATTTTATCAGCATTTACATTTTTTTTCCTATCTGCTTTCTCCAGGATTTCCTGCAAATTACCTATTTTTATTTTGTCTTTCCCCTTGTTTCATTTTCACAACGATTTATCTGTTATTCTATCTTACCTTTTTCTTCTTTGTTTACTTTGTACCTCTCTATTTGTACCTCTGTTTACCGTGTACCTCTCTACTTATACCTCTGTTTACCTTGTACCTCTCTACTTGTACCTCTGTTCAGTTATGGTCGCATTACTCGGTGTGTTTCATGGGTTGGTAGACTCTGGAATTAGCGTAAGACATGCGTTACGCTGGACAGTGGATGAATGTATAAGACAGAGGAGGCGAATGTTTTGAGGACGGTATAAACGAGCTAGAAGACTGCGTGAAGAAATGAATAGATGGGATAGACGACTCGATGAGAAGGAGGTATGAACAAATAGCTCAGATGAAGAGTGGGTGGATAAATTGTGAATATACAAAAAAAAGGGAGGATGGACAGATAAGAATAAAACAGAGGAGTGATGGGTAATGTTTATATTGTATATGTAAGGATGAACGTGTAGATAAGACAGAGATAAGACAGAGAAGAGAAAGGAACTTCGTGGGTAAATTAAAAAAAAAAAAGGAACTTCGTGGGTAAATTAAAAAAAAAAGGAACTTCGTGGGTAAATTAAAAAAAAAGGAACTTCGTGGGTAAATTTAAAAAAAAAAGGAACTTCGTGGGTAAATTAAAAAAAAAAAGGAACTTCGTGGGTAAATTAAAAAAAAAGGAACTTCGTGGGTAAATTTAAAAAAAAAAGGAACTTCGTGAGTAAATGAAAAAAATGGGACTGCAGAGATCAAGGAGTGTGACGAATGAAAATAAAAAACCAGAAACTAGGGTCATAAAAATGCGATTCATGGACGATAAAAGGAAGATCCAATGGCGTTCTTAAAGATGAGATCAGTTTAAGGAGTAGAGAGAGAGTCCATAGAGGAGGAGGAGGATTCGGCTTCAAGAGCTTTCACAGAAACACCATCTAGACATGAGAGGAGTTATATAGTGTTACGAGCGCTGTGCGCTGACACCACGTTGGCATTTATTATTTTTTCCCCTTCGCCTTTACTGAATCCCTCATCCAGGCCGAACTGAGATAATTCATCTCTCTCTCTCTCTCTCTCTCTCTTTCCTATTCTTCCTCACCTTCTGCAATCCTTCCCTTCCTTCAGTCTTTATTCCTGCCTCTCTCTCTATCTATTTATTTATCCATTTCTCCATCTACCTCCTGTCTTCCTCTCCCTTCCACTATCTTATCAAACACTCTTAAAGTTAATTAAACGTTATAAAACGCCTCATCTCGTCTGTCCTTGCCTTACACGTATTAAAGAAGACAAAAGAAACTAAAAGAATAAAACACAAAAGAAGACAAAAAGTCAAGCATCTGAAAAGAAAACTCAACTGGGCAAACAGCTTGTGTTTGCTTTAAAAATACTTTGTTTGGTTTGTGCTCCTGTTTCTTCTATTCCCTACAGACAGTTATAAATAAAAGGACTTATTTCAATGTAATATTCTTTTCATTAATCCTGAATTCTTGGCTGAAGTGGTCGAAAGGCCAAAAGGTCAACTTAAAAAGGTCGAGACGAGGGCTGAGGTAGCTTGGTCAGGTACAAGAGCTGCTGTAAGTGTTGGTACAGGTACAATCACTGGTACAAGTGCTGGTACAGGTACAAGAGCTGGTCAAGATACAAGGACGGGTCCAAGAGCTGGTACAGGTACAAGCACGGGTACTAGTGCTGCTGCAGGTGCAAGCACGGGAACAAGTGCTGCTGCAGGTACAAGCACTGGTACAAGTGTTGGTACAGGTACAGCACTGGCACCAGTGCTGGTACAGGTACAAGCACTGGTACAAGCACTGGTACAGGTGCTGGTACAAGTGTTGGTACAAGTGCTGATACAAGTGCTGGTACAAGCGCGGTTACAAGAGCAGGTACAAGTGCTGGTACAAGCACTGTTACAAGCACTGGTACGTGCTGCTGCAGGTACAAGCACTGGTACAAGTGCTGGTGCAGGTACAAGCACTGGTACCAGTGCTGCTGCAGGTACAAGCACTGGTACATGTGCTGGTGCAGGTACAAGCACTGGCACAAGTGCTGGTACAGGTACAAGCACTGGTACAAGAACTGGTACAAGCACTGGTACAGGTGCTGGTACAAGTGTTGGTACAAGTGCTGATACAAGTGCTGGTACAAGCATGGTTACAAGAGCAGGTACAAGTGCTGGCACAAGCACTGGTACAAGCACTGGTACAAGTGCTGGTACAATCACTGGTACAAGTGCTGGTACAAGCACTGGTACAAGTGCTGGTACAATCACTGGTACAAGTGCTGGTACAAGCACTGGTACAAGTGCTGGTACAAGCACTGGTACAAGTGCTGGTACAAGCACTGGTACAAGTGCTGGTACAATCACTGGTACAAATGCTGTTGCAGGTACAACAACTAAGGCAGTGAGCACCATCACTCTGGTAGTAAATTATATCACAACTCACCCTTAATTATACTTTTCTCTTATATCCATTAAGAAAATAAGAAAATATAATACCACCACCAACAACAACAGCAATAACAACAATAATAATAACAGCATTTACAATAACAATAAAATAAAAACAACAACATTAATAATAACAACAATAATTACAATAATAATGATAATGCAGAGACTTTTCATGTAAGTGAACACCAAGATCACTTAAGGATCAACACATATACACGCGTACTTTAAAGTCAGCACTTAAGGTAAGTACGCACTCCTAAGTGATCTCCGGCGCTAGCTGCACTTAACAAGATGAACACTTCCTGGGAAATATTCAAGGCGAAAGTGCTCAGGGAAATTAAATATTTGTGGCTAAGGGAATACCAATTGCTATGCCCACTTTGCTCTCTCTCTCTCTCTCTCTCTCTCTCTCTCTCTCTCTCTCTCTCCTGAGCAAAGTGAATGAGAGGGACAAGATGAGAAAACTTTTCACAGTTGATGAAAAGGTGTTTGATGGAAAGTGCATTGACGAGACTTTTTTTTCTTTAAATCCCATTAAAGATGCATAAAATTTAAGAGGCGAGAGCGATCGAACGTTTCAGACGAGTTTGCTGGCGATGACCTCCAGCTCCTGGGCCGACTTCATTACTCTCTTCCGACGGGATCTATGTCCGTCGTATTTCCATTTTAACCCTCACTCTACTTCTTTACCGCCCTGTAAAAGTGCTCCCCGCCTCCATAACTTCACACGACTCATTTGGTATTCAGCCATCAGCTGTGCCTCCCTGGTCCTGTGATGAACTTAAGGAAAGCTCAGAGTAAGGTACACAAACAAGAGTGATGAACTTAAGGAAAGCTCAGAGTAAGGTACACAAACAAGAGTGATGAACTTAAGGAAAGCTCAGAGTAAGGTACACAAACAAGAGTGATGAACTTAAGGAAAGCTCAGAGTAAGGTACACAAACAAGAGTGATGAACTTAAGGAAAGCTCAGAGTAGGGTACACAAACAAGAGTGATGAACTTAAGGAAAGCTCAGAGTAAGGTACACAAATACTGGTACACAAACAAAAGTGATCAACTGAAAACAAACGAATATCAAAGGTAACCCGCAGACAGTGTATCTTTCTCTAAAACCATAACAGATGTCATAGTCCTAGAAGAATATCAAGTAATGAGGAAAGAGTAAACAGTGGGAAGGAGAGGAGTTGCAATGCTTATCATAAACAAGCGGGGTTTTGAAGAAATGAGAAGAACGAATAGAAATAGTCAAATGACTACACAGTGGACACTATAAAGACCTGCTGGACCCACCTCCATGAACCACCACCAAATATTATTAGACCAAGACATGAATATGAAGACAGTGCAAGCGTTGACAACACGGTGGAAGCAACAAGAAAAGCCCTTATAGCAAAGGACACAGATGAGTCACAGGGATGTCAGGAAGTATTTCTTCAGCCTCAGGCTGCTCAGGTAAAAAGTGAAAGATGTAGAAGCGGAAGCAGGCTCCATATATAATTTTAAGGACACGTATCACAGGACCCACGAAGTTAGGAGGAAGTAAATCTTGCTAGTGGCAAGAGTCAAGGTCAGGAGCTGAGACTCGATCCCTGCAACCATTAATAAATAACTCAATAAAAGTATACGAAGTAAAGCAATTCAACACCACCAGCCTTCATCTTTCACGAAGGTTTAGCCTACCTGGCAACCATTAACAATACCCTTCTTCCCTACCTTGCCACCTCCTTAACTCCTCCTTCACTTGTATGCTTCAAGGATGTAACGACCAGGATTTTTCCACCCCCAGCCTCACTGGACCTAGGAGTCCTTGGAACGAGCGGAATCCTTTAATGAAATTCCTTCTAGGATTTATTTCCTACACCCGCCCAGGATTCTCTCCGACATGGTTCCTGGAAGAGAAATGCAGATTTATTTTTTTTTGTGGGGGGACTTAATGAAGTAGTGTGGGATGGAAGAGTGAGGATGGATGTTTATGTATTATATACTGATCTTGTACTCACCTAGTTCTGTTTGCTGGACTTAAGCTCTGGCTCCTGGACCCGTCTTTTGATCTTCGATTTAAGTAATGTTATTTACTCCATACCTGCTTTTTGTTTTGTCATATCTACATTAGGAAGGGATGAAGAGTATATATATATATATATATATATATATATATATATATATATATATATATATATATATATATATATATATATATATATATAATCCACTTCTCCGAGGCTATGGGACCCACAATTCACACCAGAGGTTGACCCTATATATATATAATATATATATATATATATATATATATATATATATATATATATATATATATATGGCCCAGGAGCCAGAGCTTAAGTCCAGCAAACAGAACTAGGTGAGTACAAGATCAGTATATAATACATAAACATCCATATATATATATATATATATATATATATAATTATAAATGCGATTAGTAAACTGGTCAATTAGCAAGAACTCATTTAAAATTAAGTTCTTTCTAAAATTTTCTCTAAACGTTTAAAGATATATTTTTTCATTTATGTTAATGTAAAAATTTTAATGTTGTACAAGAGAAACTTTGAAAACCTACCTAACCTTATTAAACAAGCGCAATTTATTAGCCTAACCCAACTAAATATATTTTAGATACTTTAGCATTAATTTAATAATAAACAAACACAATGAAATATATTTTTTTCGTTAGGTTCAGAATGAACATAACGAAAAAAATATATTTCATTGTATTTGTTTATTATTAAATTATTGTTAACGTATCTAAAATATATTTAGTTGGGTTAGGCTAAATTAAATTGCGCTTGTTGTAATAAGGTTAGGTAGGTTTTCAAAGTTTCTCTTGGTACAAAATTATAAATTCTTACATTAACATCAATGAAAAAAATATATCTTTAAACGTTTAAGAGAAAATTTTAGAAATGACTTAATTTTAGATGAGTTCTTGCTAATTGACCAGTTTTACCTAATCGGCACGACATATATACATGTACATATACATATATGCTCATTAAACGCATGTGGTCACAGTGATGGCCCATGCTAACCTACCTATGGTGTTCAGAAATATACTTAAATACATATCAATAGAGCCAGCTGGCCGAGTGGTTAACGCAGTGGCCTGTGAGTTTCAGGATTCACCCGCCATGGGTTCAAATCTCGACCCGGTTTGTGATTTGGCTCATTTTAACTTGCAGTGTACACTCTCCTCACATCTCTTAATAGTTTGTCCCGACGATGTTTTACAGCAGGTCAGGTTAGGTAATGTCTGTCAGGAAACAGGACACAAGTGTTTCCTGACAGGGGCTCTTAGTCACCTGATGACCCGCCACTGGAGCTTTTGGTCATCTGACCGAGGCCTTTCGCTGGCTTACCGGTCCACCCCTTTAAAAAATTATTATGATTATAACCAATTGTTAGTAAGGGTTCATAACCGGTGGTGTCCATATCCCTTTGATTAGAATAAACTATCAGCAGTTTTATTGCTAGCTATCCATATATAGAGTATACCCAAGCTATTGACATATTTTAAAGTCATACTGGTACTTAATAGGACTGGTGATGGTGATGATTTCCAGTCTGGTGTAGCGGTTATGGGGATATAATGTACAATTTATTGGGGGTTTGTAATAGTAAAAAAAAGTTAAGTAACCTGTTTTACAGTGTCTTATAAATTGTGATCATGTCTCTTCTGGTTCCCCGATGCAAAATCTGGATCTTTTGGACTAACTTCGTATCCCAACCTTGGCACTTCAGGGACCAACCTTATACCAAACCTCTGAACTTTCTCAAGTTTCATTTTATGGTTTATAGGCGTTTATAGCCTTTCCACTATACGACAGGGATTAAACTCTCAGCATGTATACACTGAGAGACATACACCTCACTGTGTATTTATTCTTCGGCTTCACTTTATACTTGATGAAATGGGGGCTCCATGCTGGCGCTGCATACTCTAGTACTCCTCTCATGTCTGTCGTGCACAGTGATCTGAATTTCTCCTTGCCCAGATTTCCCAAAAATATTCTCTTATTTTCCAGCTCTAGTGTTCATAAATATACCAATGTTATCGTTCAGGCTGCTCGGATTCCTATTCTGAACCTCCCCTTTTCAGTTAGTATTACATATTGTCATATATCTGAACGATACACAAATAACCCACACATAAAAAGAAACTTAAGGCTTTGTAAATGGTCCAAGTCGGACCGAAACGTCGTTGTGCGGGTTATTTGTGTATTGTTCCAGTCACGGTACTGTGCCTTTTCTGTTCATGTATTTGAACAAAGTCTCAAGGCTGCTAACGCTGACAAAAGAACGATGATTTTGAGCTTTCCGAACAGTTTAATAGTACTAATTACCTATTTGCAAATATAGCTATTTGCGGCTATGATAGTGGCGCCTCATCTTCAGATATTATTTCTTAATATAATTTAAAAAAATCAGTGGTGATCAACGATAGGTACCTTGACAGCATCTTATAAAGTACCTATAGTGAGATTTTTTAAAAATATGTAATCAAAATTCCGGAGGAAAAAAATATATGCGGCACTGACTTGAGCATTTTAGCCGCCATAAATTAATCGTGTCTAAAAATATGCAACCTGTCCTTTCAGTTTCTTGTAATGCAGATTCTTGCCTTTCAATATTACAGAAATGTAGCCAAAACTGCAGTAATAAATTATGCTAATTGCAAAATAATCCCAAACTTCTTGCTCAACTCATTATTTCAAACGGTCATTAACATGATTAATTTTTCAAATTTAAAACGTTTTTCCTCGTATGTTAGATCATTTAAAGTATATATATATATATATATATATATATATATATATATATATATATATATATATATATATATATATACACACACATATATACACCAAGAGGTGTATTTCTCTCAGTGTATATAGTATATGCTGAGAGTTTAATCTCTGAAGAATGACACACAATACAATATTTGGGAATCTTTACTGAGGGAACGTTTCGCCAGCCATTGGCTTCTTCAGTCCTATACAGAGAATTATTATAATAAAAAAATGAAGCGCTAAACCTACAAGGGTCATACATCTCCAACACAGAGTAGAACGGGGAGAGATGAGGTGGTCTTTCAAGTCTTCAATTTGTTGGTTTTCTAACCCACTACATCAGAGTTTAAGCTCTACATGAGAGTTCCTTGGTGCTGGTGAGAGGGGGGGGCGGGCTCTTGATCTAAGGAACTGGACCACTGCTCCAATTCCCTGGATCGAGCTTGAATGCCTTCCATTTCCCCCCAGGCGCTCCATGACCCCTTACGGGCTTTGCGCTCCCTACCCCACGAATGTAATAAATAAAAAAAAATGTTATTCTCTCATCCTAGCAGTCGCTCTCACCACATTATTATTATTACAATCAAACCTAGGCGCTAAACCCACAAGGGTCAGACAGCCCGTTGCACCACATCCACTGCTCATATTACCCATTTTTACTTGAACATACGTTGCTTACTTTCTGAATATGAAAATGGTATTTATACCGACAAGTTGATAAGTAAGACACATGCAACAGTTTGGTATCTTTATTTCAAGACGTTTCGTCTACACAGTAGGCTTCTTCAGTCGAGTACAGAGGAGGCTGTAGAAGTAGTAGAGATGTAAAGAGTATGTAATCAGTCCATCACCCTTAAATACGTAATTTTGAGGTGGTCAGTCCCTCAGCCTGGAGAACGAGTTTGGTCCATAGTCTGAGCAGCGATTACGGACATGGTCCAGTGATAATTTCTGAGCCAGCAATCACAGCCTCGTCAGTCTTTTAACCTTCGCCGGGTCACCATCTGGAAAAGACCCGGACCGGGACAGAACCGGCGAACCTACTACTACTTTTACCCTTACGAATTCCTTCACTAAAAATCTTCATCTTCCAGATGACAACAACGTCAGCGTACTCACTCACGACTCACTACAGTTCTGTATAGATGTCTTTTTTAAAGGTTTAAGGTCCATTGACTGTCCGAGGTCGCTGTGACTCCAAGATACTAACATCAAATGCGGTTACATCAGACTGAGGGACTGATTACCCCAAACTCTGATCTACTACCATTCTTCTCTGTACTGGAATGAGGAAGCCACTGGTTGGCAAAACGTTTCAACAATAAAGATACCCAAATGTTTAATTAATCTAGAAAATATTGATAAAAGTCACGGTACTTACTGTAAGACGCACCTCCCGGGAGCCTTCAAGCAGACGTCATATTTCCGTGTCATGACTTAATTATTCAATTCGTCTTTATTCAAGTTATATTTAACTCTAATCGAAACTACCAATGCAGTAATTATTCTTCATCAAATCCAATCTTGTTTTATAAGTCAAATGATGTCACGGTGCCTTGCCATTTTGCATTATTTAAAAAAAACACCAGAACGTGACTCATATTTATTTAATCGTACCGCGTGAATTCCTTCAGGTCACATTTTATTTTATTAATATAACTTTTTGAGGCATCCAGCGCCGCTTCCTAAAAAAAAATATTACCCGGTAAAATATTATTTAAGTTAATCTTATCGTGAATTAATATGGTTTTGCAGTTTTTAATTGATAAACTGACGACATCTCTCGCGTTCAAAATTCCTTCTCTTCGTTTATTTACATTTGAACCACATCAATAGGTGCTGTATGACCCCTACCGGTTTAGCGCTTCCCACTCAATATAATAAATGTTTATATATATATATATATATATATATATATATATATATATATATATATATATATATATATATATATATATATATATATATATATATATATATATATATATATATATATATATATATAGACTCATCGACACCACCAGGGACCCAAGGAAGCCACGTTCATGTTCCAGCGTCTCAGCGTGGCCATCCAGAGGGAAACGCATGCTGCATACTTGGCTCGCGTCCGGCTTCGGAGGAGCTGGAGGAGATTCATAATCTTTGATATATTGTACCATTGTATTCATGTTCATGTTTGTGTTTTCTGTCAATGTATTCTGTTTATTAATAAAGCATTCATATATTATATATAGGGGATGGTAGGAGAAGAAAATATTCAAACAGCTCCGGGGAGAACCTCGAGTTTTCCCTGAGGTACGTTTATTGTCTTCTCTGAGGATGAGGGTCTTCAATAAAGTTTTAGAGGTGGTACCTATATATATATATATATATATATATATATATATATATATATATATATATATATATATATATATATATATATATATATATATATATATATATATATATATATATATATATATATATATATATATATATATATATATATATATATATATATACATATATATACTAATGACTCTTCTGAATGCATATGCAAATTTCTTATCGCTTACGAATGGGAAGGAAAAATAGTTTTAGAACTAACTGCCAGCACGTGTGTGTATTCACCTATTTGTGGTTGCAGGGGTCGATTCATAGCTCCTGGCCCCGCCTCTTCATTGGTCGCTACTAGGTCCACACTTTCCCTGCTCTATGAGCTTTATCAAACCTCGTCTTAAAACTATGTATGGTTCCTGCCTCCACTACGTCACTTTCTAGATTATTCCACTTAATGACACTATTCCACTTCCTGACAACTCTATGACTGAAGAAATACTTCCTAACATCCCTTTGACTCATAGGAGTCTTCAACTTCCAATTGTGACCCCTTGTTTCTGTGTCCCCTCTCTGGAACATCTTGTCTCTGTCCACCTTATCTATTCCTCGCAGTATTTTATATGTCGTTATCATGTCTTCCCTGACCCTCCTGTCCTCCAGTGTCGTCAGGCCGATTTCCCTTAACCTTTCTTCGTAGGACAATCCCTTAAGCTCTGGGACTAGTCTTGTTGCAAACCTTAGCACTTTCTCTAATTTCTTGACGTGCTTGACCAGGTGTGGATTCCAAATTGGTGCTGCATACTGCAATATGGGCCTGACTTACATGGTCTACCTGGAGAGCATTCCGGGGCTCAACGTCCCCGCGGCCCGGTCCATGACCAGGCCTCCTGGTGGATCAGGGCCTGATCAACGAGGCTGTTACTGCTGGCCGCACGTAGTCCAACGTACGAACCACAGCCCGGCTGATCCGGCACTGACTTTAAGTATATGTACAGAGTCTTGAACGATTCCTTACTGAGGTATTGGAACGCTATTCTTAGGTTTGCCAGGCGCCCGTATGCTGCAGCAGTTATCTGGTTGATGTGTGCCTCAGGAGATGTGCTCGGTATTATACTCATCCCAAGATCTTTTTCCTTGAGTGAGGTTTGTAGTCTTTGGCCACCTAGACTATACTCTGTCTGCGGTCTTCTTTGCCACTGCCCGATCTTCATGACTTTGCATTTGGCAGGGTTAAATTCAAGGAGCCAATTGTGTGTGTGTGTGTGTGTGTGTGTGTGTGTGTGTGTTTAATTACCTGTTTATTTAAACAGGATATGACCTAACTAAATCTAACCGAAAACTGATTTAATCTACCCTAAAAATAATATTTACAAAATTTGAAATTAATATTGTATATATATATATATATACATATATATATATATATATATATATATATATATATATATATATATATATATATATATATATATATATATATACCCACAATATATTATAATATATAATACATTTATTTCAGTCTCTCACGGATGAGGTTTGTGTTGGGTCTGGGCGTCAGGGTTCTCGATCAAAGGAAATGTAGCCACCCTCTCAACCCTTGGATCAAACCAAATTATCTCCCATTCCTCAGGTGATGTGTAGGCTGCCACGATTTCCCTAGAATTAAATAGCAAATCAACCACATCCCACCACCACAACACACCACCTACTATGTATTGGTTACTTTTAACAATTCCTGTACAACAATAACATAGAATCGTATCTTTCTGTGTATTCGTTTGTTTTCTTTATGTCACTTATACTGCCGTTTCGGGTGTCTATGAAAATTTTATTATGGACGCTGTCGGTATAAAACCAGCGTGATGGTTATAATTATGACCATATTTTTAAAGGGGTGGAGGGGTAAGCCAGCGGAAGGCCTCGGTTAGATGACTAAAAGCTCCAGCTGCGGGGTCATCTCATGTCTAAGACCCGCGTCAGGAAACACTTGTTCTGTTTCCTGACAAACCTAACCTAACCAAGACCTTTGATTATTCACCGCCACATACCATACACCACTCACCAAACACCATACACCACTCGACAAACACCATACACCACTCACCAAACAAACACCACACACCACACACCACACCCTCACCACACAAATCCCTAGCTTCCAAAAACTGTTTTCGCTCGTGTCTCGGGGCTGATCCATGAGGCTAGGCTCCATTTTGCTGCTGTCACCTTCTCCTTACCTGACGCCTTATCATCCCTCCTCCTCCCCAGACCTGACTCTGTGGACCTGCAGCCTTCCCTCTGGGAACCCGCACTGACCAGAAACCTGCACGGACTAGATGCAAGAGACTTAGGACCTGCTAAATTCTGACGACCTGGGACCTGTACTCTGGGAACCTGAACTTGCATGCAGTAAACACTGAGGACCTCCAGTTTTCAATGGTTATATTCAAAGGACCTGAACAGGCACCTGAGACCTGGAAACTGCATTTACTAGACCTGGGGACCTGAATCCGCACTAATAAGGCTTTAAAGATCTGTAACCCTGGCTTTGAAGTCTTGCAGTTAAACTCTAAGGACCTGGAATAGCACTCTGAAAACCAGGAACTAAGTTCTAACGTCCTGAAACTGCACTAGTAGGATCTAAAACCCTCGACTAAAATAAAGTCAGATTTCTAAAAACCTAATACAGTAGAACTTCTGTATTTTATGCATCTTTATTCGCAAATTCCAGTATTCGGAAAGAAAATCGCGGAGAAAAAATAATACCAATATTCGCAGATGTCACTATATTATTATTGAAAATAACTGGTCATGGCCCCGAATAAGAATAGTGAAGAAAAAACTAGAAGGAAAGCTGTTAGAACCAAAATTGAAATAAAAAAAAAAAAGGAACTTATTTCAGAACAGAAAAATGCAATACGTCATGTTGACCAAGCCAAGGAATATGGCATGTCAACACCTACCAATCTATTTTCTATTATAAAAAATAAATAAAGGCGCAATTAATAGTGCTAATATGGCAACAGGAGTTGAAATTCTTGTATGGTTCATGTGTGATTTCTTGCGTGTACAATATTCTGACTTAAAAAATGGTTTGTGAAGAGTAACTTTCGGGGTCTGGAACGAATTAATACAATTTGCATGATCTCCTATGGAAAAAATTGATCCAATATACGGAAAATTTAATATTTAGAACACTCTCGGGAACCCATTAATTCCGAATACTATTATCCAATGACCTAAAATTAGACTAAAGACCAAAAAGCTAGGTTCAAAGCACCAAAAATTTGGTGAAAAAAAAATAAGCTCACTGCACCTTAAAAACCGGTTTCTAGGCATCTAAAACAAAGCTCAATGCTTGTAAACCTAGGACAAAGCATCAAAAACTAGGCTGAAAGAGTACCTTAAATTAGACTCAAAACTTAAAACTAGGCTCAATATACCTAAAACTAGGCTCGAAGCTCCTAAAATTAGATTCAAAGCCCCCTAAAACCAGGCGCTGAAAACGTGGCTCGCTACACTAACTTCACCACGGGTTCTATTTTTTGTTAGGGCGACTTCAAAAGGTTTATTGAAGGTGCAGCGTAAAGCATTTCACCACAAGGTCTGCCCCGGGTTGTAAAGTGTAAGGTTAATGTATTTTCTGCTCCTCTCTCTCTCTCTCTCTCTCTCTCTCTCTCTCTCTCTCTCTCTCTCTCTCTCTCTCTCTCTCTCTCTCTCTCTCTCTCTCTCTATCTATATATCTATCTATCTATCTACATATCTATCTATCGCTTTATTTACACTGTATTTTAACAGGGTTAGGTTATGAGTTCCTGCCTTTTATTTACAAGCTAAGAGCTGCTACCTATTTCAGTTCATTTGAAAGCCTTTTTACTGTTGGTTGTGGTGATATATATATATATATATATATATATATATATATATATATATATATATATATCACCACAACCAATAACACCAACCATCGACAACCCAGTACAGGGTCCAACTCACCAAAGCCTTGTACTGAGAACATCGCCCTTACCTCCATCACGGCATTGCATTTCTTGCCCTGGATGATACTAATTACCTCCATTGGGTCAAGATTGGCATTCTTAATTACGGATTCTGAGTTTATGTTACACTGGTTGCCCTCCAAACACTTACAATCTTCCATGCAGAAACTGGCACTCTAACACGCTCTTCTACTCCCTCAAACATTCTCCCACATACTAACACTTCCCCACACTCACTGAGGTCCGGAGTTCGAATCTCCGGTACGGCTGTAAAACATTAGAGACGTGTTTCCATAAGACACCTGTTGTCCTTGTTCACCCATCAGTATAAAATGGGTACCTGGGTGTTAGCGGACTGGTGTGGGTCGCATCCTGGGACAAAACTGACCTAATTTTCCCCGAAATGCTCAGCATAACAAGCGGCTTTCTATATAGTAGTATGTCATTGATGTCAGTTAGACCTGTATACCTTGTACAAATAAAGATATTATTATTGTTATTACAGTAGCGTGTCCCAGGACTGTCACTAGTAGCGTGTCCCAGGACTGTCACTAGTAGCGTGTCCCAGGGCTGTCACTAGTAGCGTGTCCCAGGGCTGTCACTAGTAGCGTGTCCCAGGGCTGTCACTAGTAGCGTGTCCCAGGGCTGTCACTAGTAGCGTGTCCCAGGGCTGTCACTAGTAGCGTGTCCCAGGGCTGTCACTGGTAACGTGTCCAAGGGCTGTCACTAGTAGCGTCCCAGGACTGTCACTAGTAGTATCCCCCAAGGCTGTCACTAGTAGCGTGTCCCAGGGCAGTCATTAGTAGCATGTCCCAGAGCTGTCACTGGTAGCGTGTCCCAGGGCTGTCACTATTAGCATATCCCAGGGCTGTCATATATATATATATATATATATATATATATATATATATATATATATATATATATATATATATATACATACATTGTGTATTGGCAAGTGTGGGAATTATAGGCTAGGTGTCTTTTTTTAAGTGGTTTTTCTTGGGTTCCCAAGAGGATTAGTTTTAATTATAATTCTGGCTCGTGGAAAATCTTGTTCCCATGTCTGAGAGTTGAATGTCCTTTATCTTCCTCCACCTCCTCCTCTCTTCCTCCTCCTCCTTCTCTCTCTCTCCTCCTCCTCCTCCTCTCTTCCTCCTCCTCCTCCTTCTCTTCCTCCTCCTCCTCCTCCATCTCTGCTAGGAGAGGCTAGGCTGGGTGATGGTAAACATTAAATATTCCTTCAGCCTGCCAGCCATCATGAACTCCACGACTATCTTTATTCTGCTTTCCTCTTCTTCTCTTACCTTTTTCCCTTTCATTTTTTTTTAATTTCCTCGCTCTTTCCTCCTCCCACTTTTTTATGGTTTCCTTCTTTCCTAATATTTTTTTTTGCTCCTCTTTCCATTTTCTCAAATTTTCTTGCTTCCTATGTCTCGCTCCTCTTCTTATTCCTCCTTCTATTACATCTCTCCTACTTTATCTCTTTTCTTCCTAAGTCTTTATTTTCTTCTCTTACTTTTCCCTTTTCACCAAATCTTTCTGTTCCATTATCGCGTTCTTCTGTTTCTTCTCTTTCCTTCTGAGTTCTCTCGTTTTTTCTTATTATTTTATCCTCCAATTTTTTTAGACTATCTTCGGATTTTTATTATGATTAATAATAATGATAATGGTGATAATAAATTTATAATAATAATAATAATAATAATAATAAATAATAATAATAATAATAATAATAATAATAATAATAATAATAATAATAATAATAATAATAATAATAAGAAGAAGAAGAAGAAGAAGAAGAAGAAGAAGAAGAAGAAGAAGAAGAAGAAGAAGAAGAAGAAGAAAAAGAAGAAGAAGAAGAAAGAAGATGAAGAAGAAGCAATCAAATAATTATTGTAATAATCATATTGGTATTCCAGAAGAGTTAATTTTAAGAGGCTGTCTGCATTTTTTGGTTTATTCTTTTTACTCTAACTTTCAGATTTTATTTCCCTCATAACTCGAGAACGCCTTCAAAATGTGTATGTATGTATATATATATATATATATATATATATATATATATATATATATATATATATATATATATATATATATATATATATATATATACATACATACACATATTATACATTATACAGTATATTACAATATACTGCTTGTTGGGCTAGTACACCAAACAGGGAGTAGAATTAAATTAGCTTAGAGGGCGTCCACACCACCGTATGTCCTTGGATGGCGGGTACAACACCTAGCTTGGCTGGATGCGCCATTCTTAAGGATTGTGTGGTCCTGTGGACTAGGCGTCATGAGTTTTCGCTCACCATGTGGCGGGCCAAAGCAGAATGAGTTCGGCTCCTTGGCTAGTGTAGTGTTGTTATTAATCAATGCCACTCGTTCGTGGTTACAATAATAATATATATATATATATATATATATATATATATATATATATATATATATATATATATATATATATATATATATATATATATATAAATCTTGCCGCATTTTAATTTTATGACCACTCTTCACTATTTCTTTTGTGTTCATTGAGGTAGAGGCGGCCGGGCTTATGCAATACGGGGATACCTTTCTGGGATCGCACAGTTACCGGAATACATTTAGTTTTTTTTATGTGCTGGCCCGAAACGTCAGCTGAGAGACTCAGTTATATAAACACACAAGTTTTACTAAGCGGGTCTTTTATCCCAATTTTTGTTATTGCCAAAGGAAATCTCGGCAGCAGGGATGGTTGGAGACGTTGAGGCCGCAAGAGGATGTGACTGATGTTGCTCCCAAAATGTGTTTCATATAATTGCTTTCTCCGGCAATAATGACTGCAATATTACCCAGGCAAGCTCGGCCAAATTTACTGCCCAGCTGTAAATCCACTGCTGAGGGAGAGAGAGAGAGTTGGGGAGAGAGTTGGGGAGAGAGAGAGAGAGTAAAAAGAGAGAGAAACGAAGGAAGGTGTTAGTCTCCTGAGTCAAGAAGTTCGAGAAGGGTGGCCGGACTGAGATAAGAGCAGTTTTTCTCTATAATCTTTCTGACATAGCAGCTTCTTGAAGACCCTGGACACGAGAACCCTTGGCAAGTAATTAAGACAAAGTGCATAATTTCTTTCGAAACTTTCTGCTCCCCCACAAAGTTTTTGAAAAAAATAATCTTGTTTATTTTACATGATTATTCAGATTATATATATATATATATATATATATATATATATATATATATATATATATATATATATATATATATATATATATATATATATATATATGTCGACTGCTGATATGTGGTCAGTTGGCTGGCGTTACCCAATCATAGTAAATAGAAGTAGTAGTAGTAGTAGTAGGCCATGCCTTTCATCTGCTACCTTACCTTTCCTATAAGATTTCTATGACCGTCTTTCTGTGTATTTTGACATTTCTTCCACATTCTCTCTTGTCTCGTGGCGACGACAACAAAGGGAGGAGAGTGGATGATGCTTAGAACATTTCAGTTGATTACTCTTACCTCAACTATCTAATACCAGTACATAGTCCTCCATCTAGACATTAGTAGAAAGTTCTTCTCTCGATGTAGGCTATAAAATCTATCTGGTTATCCCTAGTTATCCCGTGTATAGGTGAAGCAAGCGTGTCTAATCTAGTATATTTTCCCACAGTTCTTATTAGTATTTTGTCGTGGGTGTGTATAATTGAGCACACAAGGAGGGTAAACTCTGCTTGTGTTGGTAATTGTGACCCGCCTGGGAACACTGCGAGGAGAAGGGTAATATATTCTTGTCTTAGTTGGTAACTGTGACTAACTTGGGGAACAAGGAGAGAGGAGTCTGAGAAGATGTGTATTGTCTGATGTTCTCTCTCTCTCTCTCTCTCTCGTCTCCAGAGGGTGAGAAATAATAACAAGGGGAATAATTTCTTCCTTCTGCAAAGCACTTAATCACATTTGGCTACAAGGCACCTGGAAGAGAGAGCGAGACAGAGAGAGAGAGAGAGAGAGAGAGAGAGAGAGAGAGAAGAGAGAGAGAGAGAGAGAGAGAGAGAGAGAGAGAGAGAGGGGGAGAGAGAACATTAATTCCCCCAAAACACTAAAAGAATAAGACAGTAACAGAAATCCCTAACATGACCTAAAACACAACACCAGATGACAATCACCGGTATAACACGACCCCAAGAACACCAGATGACAATCACCGGTATAACACGACCCCAAGAACACCAGATGACAATCACCGGTATAACACGACCCCAGGAACACCAGATGACAATCACCGGTATAACACGACCCCAAGAACACGAGAATTAGCGTTCTTGGAACAGAATGAGGATCTACCTACAAATTCGGACAAGAGATGGCAGCACCTCCCTGTGCGAAGGGGGGGAGGGGAAAGCGGGTTGCCAGGGGTCTCCTGATAACACATTATGCAAATAGGTTAGCATCGGGGTCTTCCCTGCATAAAAGATTAGAGAAGTTGCTACATTAACTTCAATCGAATTTTCACAGGATTGTCTCGTTCCCGGATTGATTGTATAAGAAGATTCGGTTGAACCGTCAACTCTGACGGAATTTCAAGTAACGTTCAACTATGTTCTTTTAAGAACAACAGAGTTCTGCTATTATTATTTTTATATGTCCGTTCTTTGCAGTTTTTATTATTTCTTTGTTTATGTACACTGTATATACACTGTGTATATACGCTGTGTATATACATTGACAGTTTACTGTGAAATCTATTCTAGGGATTAATATTTTCTTGATGGGTAATGAACAGGTGAATATTGACAAGTTGATGATTAAGACACAGGTACAACAGTTGGGTGTCTTTATTGATGAAACGTTTCGCCTTCACAGTAGACTTCTTCAGTCAAATACAGAGGCAGCAAATGTAGTAGTGAAATGAAGATGACGTAATCAGTCCCTCAACCTTGGAGATATGAGGTGGTCAGTCCCTCAACCTTGGAGATATGAGGTGGTCAGTCCCTCAACCTTTGAGATATGATGTGGTCAGTCCTCAGCCTTGGAGATATGAGGTGGTCAGTCCCTCAGCCTTGGAGATATGAGGTGGTCAGTCCCTCAGTCTTGGAGATATGAGGTGGTCAGTCCCTCAGCCTTGGAGATATGAGGTGGTCAGTCCCTCAGCTTGGAGAAGAGTTCAACTACTACACCTACTGCCTCTGTATCTGACTGAAGACGCCCACTATGTAGGCGAAACGTTGTACACGTGTCTTACTCATCGACATGCAGCCTTAATAACCCTCGCGTGGTCGATAGGGTTTTAAACCCAGTAAACCAGCCACCCGACCCGGGCATTCGGGTTTAAACATGTACGTGAAAGGCGGCAACTGCAAATTCACTGCCATTAATCACTGGGAACGGTGAAACCATCATAAAGAGGATTTAAATACCAGACGCGTTGATCTACGGGACACCAACACTGGCTAATGGGCAGAGTGTTCAGATTTTACCCATAACCCATTCAATAGACTGTATGTGATTTTATCCATAACCCATCCAATAGACTATATGTCAGATTTTACCCATAACCCATCCAATAGACTGTCAGATTTTACCCATAACCCATCCAATAGACTATATGCCAGATTTTACCCATAACCCATCCAATAGACTATATGTTAGATTTTACCCATAACCCATCCAATAGACTGTCAGATTTTACCCATAACCCATCCAATAGACTATATGCCAGATTTTACCCATAACCCATCCAATAGACTGTATGTCAGATTTTACCCATAACCCATCCAATAGACTATATGCCAGATTTTACCCATAACCCATCCAATAGACTGTATGTCAGATTTTACCCATAACCCATCCAATAGACTATATGCCAGATTTTACCCATAACCCATCCAATAGACTATATGTTAGATTTTACCCATAACCCATTCAATATACTGTATGTCAGATTTTACCCATAACCCATTTATGTCAGATTTTATTAATAGTCCATCCAGTATATGTCAAATTTTGTCTATAACTCACACAGTGAAGTATTTTCCCTTTCAGAAGAGGAAAGACTTTGTTTTCACTGTACACGGTGTCACTGATGTTGATAGGTGAGTCACTAGTAGACAGTAATGTCTGAGTCACTAGTGGACGTACACGCTGTACACGGTGTCACTGACAGTAATGTCTGAGTCACTAGTGGACGTACACGCTGTACACGGTGTCACTGACAGTAATGTCTGAGTCACTAGTGGACGTACACGCTGTACACGGTGTCACTGACAGTAATGTCTGAGTCACTAGTGGACGTACACGCTGTACACGGTGTCACTGACAGTAATGTCTGAGTCACTAGTGGACGTACACGCTGTACACGGTGTCACTGACAGTAATGTCTGAGTCACTAGTGGACGTACACGCTGTACACGGTGTCACTGACAGTGGACGTACACACTGAGAGTGATCAAATGTCCCGTGGAGTCCCTGGGGAGGACACAGACGTATCTTAATTCGTCTCTGTTGCTGGTGTTTCGATGTTCATTGAGGCGGACTGAAAGATCTCTGCCAGTTTCCCCTACGTATTTCTTGGTACAGTACCCACAGGGAATGGTGTACAGATTAAAGCAAACTTGACTAGTGGTAAACAAGTTACATTGCAACCTTAGTGACCCCTTTACCCAATTGATAGACTTCAAACCCGATTAAGCAGAGAACCTAGGTAGGTAGAGAGCAAAGGGGAGAACGAAGAAGATGAACAAAGAGGAACAGGAGAAAAGGAAGAGAAATAATTGTTACGGTCACTGGGAAGCATTAAAATCAGATGCGATCTGAAGGTAGCTTCACCTCCTCGTATCTAGAGCTCCTTCTTTTTCCCAGCATAAGGCTCCCCCTTCCTTGAAGGGAACAAGAAGAAGAGGTTGACTAAGAAGTACAAAGAGAGGTGTAGGCTAACACATCGATCAGTGACTTAAGTAAGAGTTAAGTCGGCCATGTTTCCAGATTACTTTCCAGCCTTCAGTCAACACTATCAAGAAGAGATTACTCTTGTAGAGTGTCTCTCAGGCTATATACACCAAGAGATATGTCTCTCAGGCTATATACACCAAGAGATATGTCTCTCAGGCTATATACACCAAGAGATATGTCTCTCAGGCTATATACACCAAGAGATATATGTCTCTCAGGCTATATACACCAAGAGATATGTCTCTCAGGCTATATACACCAAGAGATATATGTCTCTCAGCGTATATACACCAAGAGATATGTCTCTCAGGCTATATACACCAAGAGATATATGTCTCTCAGCTTATATATAGTGAGAGTTTTTTATTTTTTTATACAGATAAATTTTACAAGCTGAGAGCTGTTATGGTCAGCTTATTTCAAAGCCCAGGATGCCACCCACAGCAGTCGACTAACACCCAGGTACCTACTTACTGCTAGGTGAACAGGAACAACAGGTGTAAGGACACATGCTGAGTGTTTCCACCCGTGCCGGGGATCGAACCATAGACACTCAGCGTGTGAGCTGAGTGCACTACCAACCTATTTAAGGGGTTAAAGTATCCTTTATTAGTAGTGAACAGGCTATGTGGGGGCTTAATGACCCTCGTGTAGTCGATAGGCTTTAAACCTAATAAAGCAACCAACTATCCTGGGATACAACCAACTATCCTGGGATACAACCAACTATCCTGGGATACAACCAACTAGCCTGGGATACAACCAACTATCCTGGGATACAACCAACTATCCTGGGATACAACCAACTATCCTGGGATACAACCAACTATCCAGGACTACAACCAACTATCCTGGGATACAACCAACTATCCAGGGATACAACCAACTATCCTGGGATACAACCAACTATCCTGGGATACAACCAACTATCCTGGGATACAACCAACTATCCTGGGATACAACCAACTATTCTGGGATACAACCAACTATCCTGGGATACAACCAACTATCCTGGGATACAACCAACTATCCTGGGATACAACCAACTATCCTGGGATACAACCAACTATCCTGGGATACAACCAACTATCCTGGGATACAACCAACTATCCAGGGATACAACCAACTATCCTGGGATACAACCAACTATCCTGGGATACAACCAACTATCCTGGGATACAACCAACTATCCTGGGATACAACCAACTATCCTGGGATACAACCAACTATCCTGGGATACAACCAACTATCCAGGGATATAACCAACTATCCTGGGATACAACCAACTATCCTGGGATACAACCAACTATCCTGGGATACAACCAACTATCCTGGGATACAACCAACTATCCTGGGATACAAGTGGGGTATGTAATTGCGCTTTCAGCTACCGACTGTGAGGGTTTGCCAGGTTTGCCTCGCCAGGTGTTCCTGCATTCTAATTGGCTCGCCCTTCCAGCACAAGGTTATGAATGTCCCGTGGCTCTGTTGGTAGCACACTCAGCCCATACACTGAGGTCTGTGGTTCGATCCCCGGTACGGCTGGAAACATTAAGACGTGTTTCCTTAGGACACCTGCTGTCCATGTTCACCCATCAGTAAAATAGGTACCTGGGTGTTAGTTGACTGGCGTGGGTCGCATCCCGGCGGCAAAATTGACCTAATTTGCCCGAAATGCTCTGCATAACAAGCGGCTTTCTATATAGTAGTATGTCATTGATGTCAGCTATGGTCTGTTTACCTTCTACATGTACTTGTAGAAATAAAGATATTATTATTATTATTATTATTATTATTATTATTATTATTATTATTATTATTATTATTATTATTATTATTATTATTATTATTATTATTATTGTTATTATTAGTTATTAGCGCTGAGCAGTGAGGACTGTAATGGTGGAGCAGGGAGTGCTGTACTGGTGGAGCAGGGAGTGCTGTACTGGTGGAGCAGGGAGTGCTGTACTGGTGGAGCAGGGAGTGCTGTACTGGTGGAGCAGGGATGGCAGTACTGGTGGAGCAGGGAGTGCTGTACTGGTGGAGCAGGGAGTGCTGTACTGGTGGAGCAGGGAGTGCTGTACTGGTGGAGCAGGGAGTGCTGTACTGGTGGAGCAGGGAGTGCTGTACTGGTGGAGCAGGGAGTGCTGTACTGGTGGAGCAGGGAGTGCTGTACTGGTGGAGCAGGGAGTGCTGTACTGGTGGAGCAGGGAGTGCTGTACTGGTGGAGCAGGGAGTGCTGTACTGGTGGAGCAGGGAGTGCTGTACTGGTGGAGCAGGGAGTGCTGTACTGGTGGAGCAGGGAGTGCTGTACGGTGGAGCAGGGAGTGCTGTACTGGTGGAGCAGGGAGTGCTGTACTGGTGGAGCAGGGAGTGCTGTACTGGTGGAGCAGGGAGTGCTGTACTGGTGGAGCAGGGAGTGCTGTACTGGTGGAGCAGGGAGTGCTGTACTGGTGGAGCAGGGAGTGCTGTCACTGGTGGAGCAGGGAGTGCTGTACTGTGGTGGAGCCAGGGAGTGCTGTACTGGTGGAGCAGGGAGTGCTGTACTGGTGGAGCAGGGAGTGCTGTACTGGTGGAGCAGGGAGTGCTGTACTGGTGGAGCAGGGAGTGCTGTACTGGTGGAGCAGGGAGTGCTGTACTGGTGGAGCAGGGAGTGCTGTACTGGTGGAGCAGGGAGTGCTGTACTGGTGGAGCAGGGAGTGCTGTACTGGTGGAGCAGGGAGTGCTGTACTGGTGGAGCAGGGAGTGCTGTACTGGTGGAGCAGGGAGTGCTGTACTGGTGGAGCAGGGAGTGCTGTACTGGTGGAGCAGGGAGTGCTGTACTGGTGGAGCAGGGAGTGCTGTACTGGTGGAGCAGGGAGTGCTGTACTGGTGGAGCAGGGAGTGCTGTACTGGTGGAGCAGGGAGTGCTGTACTGGTGGAGCAGGGAGTGCTGTACTGGTGGAGCAGGGAGTGCTGTACTGGTGGAGCAGGGAGTGCTGTACTGGTGGAGCAGGGAGTGCTGTGACTGGTGGAGCAGGAGTGCTGTACTGGTGGAGCAGGGAGTGCTGTACTGGTGGAGCAGGGAGTGCTGTACTGGTGGAGCAGGGAGTGCTGTACTGGTGGAGCAGGGAGTGCTGTACTGGTGGAGCAGGGAGTGCTGTACTGGTGGAGCAGGGAGTGCTGTACTGGTGGAGCCAGGGAGTGCTGTACTGGTGGAGCAGGGAGTGCTGTACTGGTGGAGCAGGAGTGCTGTACTGGTGGAGCAGGAGTGCTGTACTGGTGGAGCAGGGAGTGCTGTACTGGTGGAGCAGGGAGTGCTGTACTGGTGGAGCAGGGAGTGCTGTACTGGTGGAGCAGGGAGTGCTGTACTGGGGAGGCTTACTGTGCAGGAGTGCTGTACTGGTGGAGCAGGGAGTGCTGTACTGGTGGAGCAGGGAGTGCTGTACTGGTGGAGCAGGGAGTGCTGTACTGGTGGAGCAGGGAGTGCTGTACTGGTGGAGCAGGGAGTGCTGTACTGGTGGAGCAGGGAGTGCTGTACTGGTGGAGCAGGAGTGCTGTACTGGTGGAGCAGGGAGTGCTGTACTGGTGGAGCAGGAGTGCTGTACTGGTGGAGCAGGGAGTGCTGTACTGGTGGAGCAGGGAGTGCTGTACTGGTGGAGCAGGGAGTGCTGTACTGGTGGAGCAGGGAGTGCTGTACTGGTGGAGCAGGGAGTGCTGTACTGGTGGAGCAGCAGGAGTGCTGTACTGGTGGAGCAGGGAGTGCTGTACTGGTGGAGCAGGGAGTGCTGTACTGGTGGAGCAGGGAGTGCTGTACTGGTGGAGCAGGGAGTGCTGTACTGGTGGAGCAGGGAGTGCTGTACTGGTGGAGCAGGGAGTGCTGTACTGGTGGAGCAGGGAGTGCTGTACTGGTGGAGCAGGGAGTGCTGTACTGGTGGAGCAGGAGTGCTGTACTGGTGGAGCAGGGAGTGCTGTACTGGTGGAGCAGGGAGTGCTGTACGGGTGGAGCAGGGAGTGCTGTACTGGTGGAGCAGGGAGTGCTGTACTGGTGGAGCAGGGAGTGCTGTACTGGTGGAGCAGGGAGTGCTGTACTGGTGGAGCAGGGAGTGCTCAGAGGTAAGATATATAAACCCCTTTACTTTTATCCACACTTTTTACCAACTAATCTTCCCAGCATTGCCATCTCCTCGTCATCCTGAGCTGCTGTACACTTGTGAGGCCACGTACACACCTACACCCAGAGCTGCTGTACACTTGTGAGGCCACGTACACACCTACACCCAGAGCTGCTGTACACTCGTGAGGCCACGTACACATCTACACCCCGAGCTGCTGTACACTTGTGAGGCCACGTACACACCTACACCCAGAGCTGCTGTACACTTGTGAGGCCGCGTACACACCTACACCCCGAGCTGCTGTACACTTGTGAGGCCACGTACACAACTACACCCGGAGCTGCTGTACACTTGTGAGGCCACGTACACACCTACACCCAGAGCTGCTGTACACTCGTGAGGCCACGTACACACCTACACCCAGAGCTGCTGTACACTTGTGAGGCCACGTACACACCTACACCCAGAGCTGCTGTACACTCGTGAGGCCACGTACACACCTACACCCAGAGCTGCTGTACACTTGTGAGGCCACGTACACACCTACACCCAGAGCTGCTGTACACTTGTGAGGCCACGTACACATCTACACCCAGAGCTGCTGTACACTTGTGAGGCCACGTACACATCTACACCCCGAGCTGCTGTACACTCGTGAGGCCACGTACACATCTACACCCCGAGCTGCTGTACACTCGTGAGGCCACGTACACACCTACACCCCGAGCTGCTGTACACTCGTGAGGCCACGTACACATCTACACCCCGAGCTGCTGTACACTCGTGAGGCCACGTACACATCTACACCCCGAGCTGCTGTACACTCGTGAGGCCACGTACACATCTACACCCAGAGCTGCTGTACACTTGTGAGGCCGCGTACACACCTACACCCCGAGCTGCTGTACACTTGTGAGGCCACGTACACACCTACACCCCGAGCTGCTTTATACTTGTGAGGCCACGTACACACCTACACCCCGAGCTGCTGTACACTTGTGAGGCCACGTACACACCTACACCCCGAGCTGCTGTACACTTGTGAGGCCACGTACACACCTACACCCCGAGCTGCTTTACACTTGTGAGGCCACGTACACACCTACACCCCGAGCTGCTGTACACTTGTGAGGCCGCGTACACACCTACACCCCGAGCTGCTGTACACTTGTGAGGCCACGTACACAACTACACCCGGAGCTGCTGTACACTTGTGAGGCCACGTACACACCTACACCCCGAGCTGCTGTACACTTGTGAGGCCACGTACACACCTACACCCAGAGCTGCTGTACACTTGTGAGGCCGCGTACACACCTACACCCCGAGCTGCTGTACACTTGTGAGGCCACGTACACACCTACGCCCCGAGCTGCTTTACACTTGTGAGGCCACGTACACACCTACACCCCGAGCTGCTGTACACTTGTGAGGCCACGTACACACCTACACCCGAGCTGCTGTACACTTGTGAGGCCACGTACACACCTACACCCCGAGCTGCTTTACACTTGTGAGGCCACGTACACACCTACACCCCGAGCTGCTGTACACTTGTGAGGCCGCGTACACACCTACACCCCGAGCTGCTGTACACTTGTGAGGCCACGTACACAACTACACCCGGAGCTGCTGTACACTTGTGAGGCCACGTACACATCTACACCCCGAGCTGCTGTACACTTGTGAGGCCGCGTACACACCTACACCCCGAGCTGCTGTACACTTGTGAGGCCACGTACACAACTACACCCGGAGCTGCTGTACACTTGTGAGGCCACGTACACACCTACACCCGGAGCTGCTGTACACTTGTGAGGCCACGTACACAACTACACCCGGAGCTGCTGTACACTTGTGAGGCCACGTACACACCTACACCCGGAGCTGCTGTACACTTGTGAGGCCACGTACACAGCTACACCCGGAGCTGCTGTACACTTGTGAGGCCACGTACTCACCTACACCCGGAGCTGCTGTACACTTGTGAGGCCACGTACACACCTACACCCGGAGCTGCTGTACACTTGTGAGGCCACGTACACACCTACACCCGGAGCTGCTGTACACTTGTTTAATTCTGTTTAGCATGTCTTATTACTTGTCTTAACCTGCTGAAGGAGGACGCTACCTGCAGTAGGTTCTGTGAAGTACTTTAACACTTAAATAGGTTAAGTTTTATGTATATAGTGTACAGATCACTGTCAGTGATCTAGTTGTGTACCTACCCAAGGTGTTCAGCACTCTATAAATGTACTGACTGAAAGTCAGTGATCTAATTAATTGTCCGAGTAATCTGCTTACTGATCTAACTTTTAATTAGATTCTTCGTTTACTTTATCTTGTGGTATTAAGAGAATTAACCGGCGATATTGTTGCCAAGAATCGTAAGAAAATTCGTTGCCCCTTGTGTCTGAACACTCTTAGCCCCAGACCTGACGATATACAGCAATACTGATGACCCACGCGGGTTTAGCGTATGTTCGAAAGAGATTCAATCATATTAAATCTCGAACATTGTTAATTTTGAGTTGCTGGGGCAACCGGTGAGTGAAATACCTCCATCCTAACAACTTTCTGCTTCCCTAAACAGAGAGAGAGAGAGAGAGAGAGAGAGAGAGAGAGAGAGAGAGAGAGAGAGAGAGAGAGAGAGAGAGACGGGATTGCAGTGTTCAGGTCAGTGATGTTGCATAGTAGCAACAAGTTGGTAAAAGCACACATGGGTATGCAGAATGAGACTCTTTTGCAACATTTGGGAATTTTTATTGGGGAAACGTTTCACCAGCAAGTGGTTTCTTCAGTCCAATACGGAGGAAAAGGGTGGAGAAAGAGGAGGGGGAGTTTGAGGTAATCAGTCCCTCGGCCTGGAATCGATGTATCAGTCCATCAATTTGAAGACCGACTGAGGGACTTGTGCATGTGTCTTATTACACAGGTTCTTGGCCACCTGTCGGCCGGGTCAGTGATTGAGCCTCTGCAAGTTGCACAACACCAACAATCACAGCCTGGAAGACGACTCAAATGCTTCCAGAAGCCGGATGAAAGGAGACAAAATCTGGAAAAATAAAAAAGCAGTCCTGAACTCTGGGTGAAATATTGCGAATGGTCGCAAGTTTTGTGAGTCCCCCCTAATGGGCGTCTTGACTCATAAGTGTCAAGTGACTGCGTGGGGGCCTTGGCAACCATGGATTATTGTCCCATTAGGCAAAAATCTTTTTCTCTTTCTCTCTCACTCTCTCTCTCTCTCTCTCTCTCTCTCTCTCTCTCTCTCTCTCCCACACACACACATACATACACACATACACACATACACCCACACATATATACACACACATATTCCACTTCCATGGGGAAGTGGAACAGAATTCTTCCTCCGTAAGCCATGCGTGTCGTAAGAGGAGACTAAAATGCCGGGAGCAAGGGGCTAGTAACCCCTTCTCCTGTATATATTACTAAATGTAAAAGGAGGAACTTTCGGTTTTTCTTTTGGGCCACCCCTCTTCGGTGGGATACGGCCGACGTGTTGAAAGAAAGATATATATATATATATATATATATATATATATATATATATATATATATATATATATATATATATAGAAGTGATGCAAGGAGGGAAGAGTATATGGAGAGAAAAAGAGAGGTTAAAAGAGTGGTGAAGCAATGTAAAAAGAGAGCAGATGAGAGAGTGGGTGAGATGTTATCAGCAAATTTTGTTGAAAATAAGAAAAGTTTTGGAATGAGATTAATAAGTTGAGGAAGCCTAGAGAACAAATGGATTTGACAGTTAAAAATAGGAGAGGAGAGTTATTAAATGGAGAGTTAGAGGTATCGGGAAGATGGAGAGAATATTTTGAGGATTTGTTAAATGTTGATGAAGACAGGAAGCTGTGATTTCGTGTGTAGGGCAAGGAGGAATAACATCTTGTAGGAGTGTGGAAGAGCCAGTTGTGGGTGTAGGGAAGTTCGTGAGGCAGTGGGTAGAATGAAAGGGGGTAAGGCAGCTGGGATTGATGGGATAAAGATAGAAATGTTAAAAGCAGGTGGGGATATAATTTTGGAGTGGTTGGTGCTATTATTTAATAAATGTATGGAAGAGGGTAAGGTACCTAGGGATTGGCAGAGAGCGTGTATTGTTCCTTTGTATAAAGGCAAAGGGACAAAAGAGAGTGCAAAAATTATAGGGGAATAAGTCTGTTGAGTGTACCTGGTAAAGTGTATGGTAGAGTTATTATTGAAAGAATTAAGAGTAAAACAGAAAGCAGGATAGCAGATGAACAAGGGGGCTTTAGGAAAGGTAGGGGTGTGTAGACCAAGTGTTTACAGTGAAACATATAGGTGAACAGTATTTGGATAAGGGTAAAGATGTTTTTGTGGCATTTATGGATTTGGAAAAGGCGTATGATAGGGTAGATAGGGGGGCAATGTGGCAGATGTTGCAGGTGTATGGAATAGGAGGAAGGTTACTGAAAGCAGTGAAGAGTTTTTATGAGGATAGTGAGGCTCAGGTTAGAGTGTGTAGGAGGGAAGGGGACTATTTCCCAGTAAAAGTGGGCCTTAGACAAGGATGTGTGATGTCACCGTGGTTGTTCAATATATTTATAGATGGGGTTGTAAGAGAAGTGAATGCGAGGGTCTTGGCAAGAGGTGTTGGGCTAAAAGATAAAGAAGCAAATACAAAGTGGGAGTTGTCACAGTTGCTTTTTGCTGATGACACTGTGCTTTTGGGAGATTCTGAAGAGAAGTTGCAGAGGTTGGTAGATGAATTTGGTAGGGTGTGTAAAAGAAGAAAATTGAAAGTGAATATAGGAAAGAGTAAGGTGATGAGGATAACAAAAAGAATAGGTGACGAAAGATTGGATATCAGATTGGAGGGAGAGAGTATGGAGGAGGTGAATGTATTCAGATATTTGGGAGTGGACATGTCGGCGGATGGGTCTATGAAGGATGAGGTGAATCATAGAATTGATGAGGGGAAAAGGGTGAGTGGAGCACTTCGGAGTCTGTGGAGACAAAGAACCTTGTCCATGGAAGTAAAGAGGGGAATGTATGAGAGTATAGTTATACCAACGCTCTTATATGGGTGTGAAGCATGGGTGATGAATGTTGCAACGAGGAGAAGGCTGGAGGCAGTGGAGATGTCATGTCTGAGGTCAATGTGTGGTGTGAATATAATGCAGAGAATTCGGAGTTTGGAAATTAGGAGGAGGTGCAGGATTACCAAAACGATTGTCCAGAGAGCTGAGGGGGGGTTGTTGAGGTGGTTTGGACATGTAGAGAGAATGGAACGAGACAGAGTGACTTCGAGAGTGTATAAATCTGTAGTGGAGGGAAGGAGGGGTAGGGGTCGGCCTAGGAAAGGTTGGAGGGAGGGGTAAAGGAAGTTTTGTGTGCGAGGGGCTTGGACTTCCAGCAAGCATGTGTGAGCGTATTTGATAGGAGTGAATGGAGGCTTATGGTTTTTAATACTTGACGTGCTGTTGGAGTGTGAGCAAAGTAACATTTATGAAGGATTCAGGAAACCGGCAGGCCGGACTTGAGTTCTGGAGATGGGAAGTACAGTGCCGGCACTCTGAAGGAGGGTGTTAATGTTGCAGTTTTATAACTGTAGTGTAAAGCACCCTTCTAGCAAGACAGTGATGGAGTGAATGATGATGAAAGTTTTCTTTTCGGGCCACCCTGCCTTGGTGGGAATCGGCTGATGTGTTAATAAAAAAAAAATACATATATATATATATATATATATATATATATATATATATATATATATATATATATATATATATATATATATATATATATATGTGTGTGTGTATGTGTATGTATATATATATATATATATATATATATATATGCAAGACAACCACTATGAAAAAATAGAAGAATTCCAAGCTTGTGACTACTCACATTATCAAGGAACTATATTCATATAGTTCCTTGATAATGTGAGTAGTCATGAAGCGCTTGATCTCTGGCCGAAGGAGACTCGAACCTAAGAACCTTGTGACAAGGTATGCAGTGCTTTACCGACCGTACCACACTGGTCCAATACCTTGGCGTCCAGCTCACGCTAGACGTTGATCCAAGGCAGCCAGCTTCAGGCAGGTGGCTTACAGCCACCTGCCTGATTATATATATATATATATATATATATATATATATATATGCAAGAAAACCACTATGAAAAAATAGAAGAATTCCAAGCTTCGACTACTCACATTATCAAGGAACTATAGTTCCTTGATAATGTGAGTAGTCACGAAAGCGCTTGGAATTCTTCTATTTTTTCATAGTGGTTTTCTTGCATATTTTGATATCACCTGTTTACTGTGATCTTTTGCATATATATATATATATATATATATATATATATATATATATATATATATATATATATATATATATATATATATATATTATACATATACAAATGTATGTGCAGGACTGGTTTGTGTGTGGTGTTGTTACCTTCTCTGAGTGAGGTGTCAGCAGTGTTTTACATTTAAAAAATATACTTCTCTTGCCTCTTCTTCCTCTGAAGATGTGTGTGTCAGCACTTGCAAACACTCGGGTTTTAATTCCTATTTTCACTGTGGTATTCTTACAGAGAGAGAGAGAGAGAGAGAGAGAGAGAGAGAGATAGAGAGAGAGAGAGAGAGAGAGAGAGAGAGAGAGAGAGAGAGAGAGGGGGTTATTACCCAGGGTTATATCTGGATGACGTATGATCTTAGGGCAGAGAGGAGAGGCCATCAGGGAAGGTTTCACTGTTTGTATTTGAATCCATTTCAAGGAGAAATTATAGGAAAATATGAAGGGGGAAGCAGAGAGCTGAGAAGACAGTCAAAGATGGAGAGCTAGTGAGGGAGATGGAAGCCTCAGGGATGGAATGAGGGAGATGGAAGCCTCAGGGATGAAATGAGGGAGATGGAAGCCTCAGGGATGGAATGAGGGAGATGGAAGCCTCAGGGATGGAATGAGGGAGATGGAATGGGTTGAGCTCAAGGAGGGAGGGTTGAAGAAGTCAAAAATAGGGAAATGGAGGGAGGAATAATGAGGGAGAAAAATGGGGGGAGGAATAAGGAGAGAAATGGGGGAAGAATAAGAAGGGAGGGAAGGAGTGAAAAAGAGGGAATGGAGAAAAGAATAAGAAGGAAGGAATGCAGCGAGCTGAAGGAGGAAGAGCTGAAGAACTGAGAGAGAACTGGAAGGAGGGAGGGAAGGAAGGAAGGAAGGAGGGAAGGAAAGAATGGAGGAAGAAAGGAGGGAGGGAGGGAAGGAAGGGACGGAGGGAGGAAGGAAGGGAGGACGGAAGGAAGAAAGGAAGAAAGGGAGAGTGAGTTAGTAGTAATCAAAGCCTCCTTGTAAATCTGGTTCTTAGGGTTGAAAATCATGTGTTTGTGGCCTCCTTTACAGCCTTATCTGGACTGTTTATGTTGGAGGCAGGTCATTGGCGGCGACTCCTGGCTCGTTACCTACCGTTAATGGTCGTTACGGCGTGACGTCATAAACCAATATACTTTGTTTTAATGCTTAGTGGAATTTATAGTTATATATGTGTATAAATCTTGTTTGCTGGAGGAATGAGCAACGAGGAACCTCGTTATTAAGTGTTAAGGCAACTTTAGCGTATTCTCACACGTTATTAGCTAGTCAAGTCGCGACGTCATCACATACACTCACGTTATTGGCTAGTTAGATCGCGACGTCATCATATGCACTTACGCTATTGGCTAGTCAGATCGCGACGTCATCATATACACTCACGTTATTGGCTAGTTAGATCGCGACCTCATCATATACACTCACGTTATTGGCTAGTTAGATCGCGACGTCATCACCTACACTCACCATGTTCTTTCACGTAACTGGCTAGTTAGATCGGTTGGGTGGATTGCATTTTCGTAGACCGCAAGGAGGCATTTGATACTGTACCCAATACGAGACTGTGGCAAACACTTGGTAAGGAGTTGAGAATAACAGGGAATGTACTCCAGTGGATCAAAGAGTACCAGATAAACCGGGAGGCCTGGTCAAGGATTGGGCCGCGGGGGCGTTGACCCCCAGAGCAACCTCAAGATAGACCCTCCAGGTAGGATCCCCAATGGGTCCTAAGGTTATACTAGGTAATCTATACATATGCTGTTATGTTATGTATACTTTATGTAACTGTGTCTGTGTACCAGTGTCTGAAGAAACTGACTGAGCGAAGAGATGTCAGCATGGGCAAGAGTAGCAAGCGGGGTACCACAAGGATCGTTATTAGGGCCGGTACTGTTTCTGGTTTATGTGAATGACATACAAGATGGGACCGAGGATACAACCAGCTGACGACGGGGAGAGGCTGCAAGTGGATCTGATTTACAAAGATACGTGATCAAACACCAGGATATATTTGAAAACGTTTCGGTCCTGGGACCTGGAGAAGTGACCAATGTCCCAGGATCGAAACGTTTTTTAATAAATATGTCCTAGTGCTTGCTGACGTGTCTTGGTAAACCAGTTTGTCGGTGTTTATTACCAAGGTTTACACCATGCAACTGAATCTGGACAAAATGCAGGGTTGGTCAGGTAAGTGGTTGCTTGAATTCAACCCCAACAAACGCAAAATTATGAAGAATTGGAAAGGAGCCGGAAGACCGGACACGGACTACAGACTCGGGGGACAGAGGCTGCGGACATCATTCAAAGAGAAGGACCTGGGAGTAAGCATAGTGACTAGCATATCGTCAAAAGCTCACATCGACGGAATAACCTCTGCAGCCAATGTTCGCCTGGCAAATCTGAGAGTGGCCTTCATGAATTTCAACATAGTCATTCCAGACGCTTTTTTATGTTAAGACCATCTTGGAGTACGCAGCGCCAGTATGGAACCCACAACTGAGGAAGCATGTTAGGAAACAATACTAGTTCAGATCTTAGGGGTGTGAGTTACATAGAGGGGCTAAATGAATTGAATTTGACGATCCAGGAGGACAGAAGGACCAGGGGAGACATGATAACATATAAATTACTCGGACGAATTGATGGGGCAGGAAACAGGTACTCGGGGGCACAGCTGGAAATTAAAGGCACAGATGAGTCAGTCAGGAAGTATTTCTTCAGTCTCAGATTGGTCGAAAAGCAGAATGACCTCGACGAAGAGATGGTGAAAGCAAACTCCATGCATAGTTTTAAGAGTAGGTACGATAGTGCCTACGAGGCTAGGAGGGAGCGAATCTGGCAAGGGGCAAGTTGAGAGGCGGAGCCAGGAGCTAAGACTCGATCCCTGCAACCACATAAAAGTGAACACACACAGGAGCTATGACTCGACCCCTGCAACCACAAATAGGTGAGTACACACACACACACACATACACACACACACACAACTTTTACAATTTTCGTTCATATGAAACAATAAGAAACACAGAAGGTCTAGCATCTTTCACGAACGTAATTTTAACTGCAAGAGAAATTTGCAAATTTATGCAGCCACTGCGTAGGTGCGTATACAGAATGTATGCGTATGATTTAAATTCATAAGAAATGGCTACACGGCCGTAAAGAAATGGGTTGTGGAATAGGCAGAGGAAATTGGCCGTATAATGGCATGGAGCCAGCAATATGAAGGTGGGTATATCAGGGGTAACGAAAGCTGGTCGTACCCATTGCAAACTTTGGTCGTTAATGTGCGAGCATGATGGAAATGGGTCGTTTGGGTGTTAATGGGTGTTTGGATATCATGATGGAAATGGGTTATGTCTTTAGATGGGTTTAATGACGCGAAATATTAT
Organism: Cherax destructor; assembly: GCA_009830355.1. Classification (NCBI taxonomy): domain Eukaryota; kingdom Metazoa; phylum Arthropoda; class Malacostraca; order Decapoda; family Parastacidae; genus Cherax; species Cherax destructor. The sequence continues at coordinate 26,676 of WNWK01008439.1, read as the reverse complement.
GGTAAAAGACACAAATAACCGCACACAGGAGAGAGAAGCTGGCCACAACGTTTCGGTCCGAGTTGGACCATTTACAAAGTCACACTAACACAAAGAGCGAGGGAGTGACTTTGTAAATGTTCAAAGTCGGACTGAAACGTCATCTTAAGCGCCTTTCTCCTTCCCTAGGTCAGGTTCGTCAGGAAACAGGACAAGTGTTTCCTGACGCGGGTCTTAGTCAGATGACCCGCCGTTGGAGCTTTTGGTCATCTGACCGAGGCCTTCCGCTGGCTTACCGGTCCACCCCTTTAAAAATTATGGTCAGTTATAACCATCCCTATGATGACAGACTGAGGGCCCTGAATCTGCACTCTCTAGAAAGGCGTAGAATTAGGGAGGATATGATTGAGGTGTACAAATGGAAAACAGGAATAAACAAAGGGGATGTAAATAGCGTGCTGAAAATATCCAGCCAAGACAGGACTCGTAGCAATGGTTTTAAGTTGTAAAAGTTCAGATTCAGGAAGGATATAGGAAAGCACTGGTTTGGTAATAGAGTTGTGGATGAGTGGAACAAACTCCCGAGTACCGTCATAGATGCTAAGACGTTGTGTACTTTTAAAAATAGGTTAGATAAATACATGAGTGGGGGTGGGTGCTGATGAGTCTGATGCCGTGCTCCTTCCTTAAGTGGATGTGACCTGGACCTGACTAGGTTGGGTCAGTGGCATAAGCCGGTAGGCGAATTGGACCTGCCTCGCATGGGCCAGTAGGCCTGCTGCAGTGCTCCTTCTTTCTTATGTTCTTATGTGAGGGTTATTTGTGTATTGTTCCAGTCACGGTACTGTGACTTTCTCTTCTTTATTATGGGTAAAAGATACGACTATAAGACTGCCAGAGCGCAAAGTCGTATTAAGTACAAAGAGAGAGACAAGATCCACAACAAGCTCTTACTAGGTTCCACCAAGAACCTTACATGGAGGAGTATACCTGGAGAGGGTTTCGGGGGTCAACGCCCCCCGCGGCCCGGTCCGTGACCAGGCCTTCCAATAGTTGCCTGATTTCCTTCTCTTCCTACAATTTGTCGTTCTTATTTCGTCCATAACACAAGGCTTCATCCGACTGATGTTAAATCTTTAATGCTTGTGTACGGTAACCAGGGCAAAATTCTTGGAACAACTGGCGGGTGCAAGTGGCTCTATGACCAGAGTCGTAGAACTCATCTCCAGCATCCTGGAATGGCTCTGGTAAACCACAGAACTGGTGGGGTTTTGAACCCATGGCAAAGAAGCGTTAAAACTCCATGCCAGTGCGTAAACCACTGGACCAGCTGGCTACAATAAGATTCATCCAAATAGGTATATTTATACACCACAGGAAGGTTAGCATGGGCCACCACTGTGACAACAAATGTAAGCTTTTACAGATGAAGCTAGGCTTCAAACCTGCTTTTTCTTAGTGGAAGGTTTGAATTAGTTTATTAATAATAATAATAATAATAATAATAATAATAATAATAATAATAATAATAATAATAATAATAATCCTTATTTCTACAAGTACATGATACAACTTATACGGACCATAACTGACATTAGTGACATACTATACAGAAAACCCCTGGTTATGTAGAGCATTTCGGGCAAATTAAGTAATTTTGTTCACCAGGATGCGACCCACACCAGTCAGCTAACACCCATGTACCTACTTACTGCTAAGTAAACAGGGACAGCATGTGTCTTAAGGAAACACGCCGCACCCGTACCGGCGATCGAACCACGGACCTCAGTGTGTGAGCTGAGTGCGCTACCAACCGAGCTACGGGACACCTTTTGGGCTGTGTATACCTTAATTTGCAATTTTTATTGCAGAAACCTGTTTATCAGTGTCCATTGCAACACTTATCTGCACTGGAAGTTTATGCCGCACTCTGCACTATTCCTTCTGTCATTATTTCTCTCTCTCTCTCTCTCTCTCTCTCTCTCTCTCTCTCTCTCTCTCTCTCTCTCTCTCTCTCTCTCTCTCTCTCTACTCTCTCATCTGTCACATATTCTCTGTGTTAATCTCACCCACTCAAGGTAATCACAATTTTAACATAATTTATATTACTCAAATTACACCCACAATGTAATTTTAGACCTCGTGTATATAAAACAACAATGGTACTACAGCTCCATAATGTAATGCAAGTAATTAATGTTTCCAAAATTCGCTCGGACGTATGTAATAAATTATATTAATGGAATGCCGTTCATATGTTGTGAATTAGGCAGTGTGTGTGTGTGTGCTCACCTGTATGTAGTTGCAGGGGTCGAGTCACAGCTCCTGGCCCTGATGTGTGTGTGCGCGTGTGTGTATTATATTTTTTAAATTGTGTTCTAATTAAGTATAATTAACTAATAAAATAGTAAATATTCATATATATAAAATATAGAAAGTAGCATATACTATATATATATATATTTATATATATATATATATGCAAAAAGATCACAGTAAAAGGTGATATCAGAATATGCAAGAAAACCACTATGAAAAATAGAAGAATTCCAAGCGCTTTCATATAGTTCCTTGATAATGTGAATAGTCACGAAAGCGCTTGGAATTCTTCTATTTTTTCATAGTGGTTTTCTTGCATATATATATATATATATATATATATATATATATATATATATATATATATGCTTCTCACATGGAGACATTAACTCAGAAGATGAATTTGTCTGCATATTTCGACCCCTGCTGGGGTCCTCATCTGCTGAAGAGGACTCCAACAGGAGGTCACAATAAACGGAGAAATTCATCTCTTGAGTTTACGTCTTCGTGTTGATCAATGACGAGTGTTAATCACGCTTTTTACTGGTTATTCATGATGTATGCTGAGTAAATGTACAATTCCAGTCCATTCACTCACTCTTCCTTCATCGAGTGAATAATCAAGTGAGTGAAGCGGTGAAATGTGTCTTAATGTTGTTTTATTCAGCACGGCTGTGCCGCTGTGCCGCTGTGCCGCTGTCTTTCTCCAAGAGAATTGAAAATCAAAACAGTGATTTGCATACAGCAATGATTTCTAAAATTTGGTTCCACTTCTACACAGACACACACACAGACACACACACAGACACACACACAGACACACACACACACAAACAGACACAGACAGACACAGACAGACACAGACAGACAGACACAGACAGACAGACACAGACAGACAGACACAGACAGACAGACACAGACAGACAGACACATAAACAGACAGACACAGACAGACAGACACAGAAACAGACAGATACAGACACACACACACACACACAGTCATAAAGTTGTCAGGAAGTGGAACAGTCTGGAGAATGATGTAGTGGAGACAGGAACCATACATAGCTTTAAGAAGAGGTACGATAAAGCTCATGGAGCAGGGAGAGAGTAGACTTAGTAACGACCAGCGAACAGGCGGGGCCAGGAGCTATTAACTCAAACCCCACAACCACAAATAAGTGAGTACAAACACACACAGTCATGAAGATCGGGGAAGGGCAAAGAAGACCGCAGACCCATCCAGAGAGGTACCATCCAGGGGGTCAAAAACTACAAACCTCACTCAAGGAAAAGGATCTTGGGGTGAGTATAATACCGAGCACATCTCCTGAGGCACACATCAACCAGATAACTCCTACAGCATATGGGCGCCTGGCAAACCTAAGAATAGCGTTCCGACACCTCAGTACACCGTGTACGTCAGACCCATACTGGAGTATGCAGCACCAGTTTGACATTACATGGAAAGACACCCAGTGAAACACAGCATGTATCCGGTAAGTGCCGGGAGGCAGAGGAGAAATTCGCTCCCAGAAACAGATCCTCAGACTAGAAGAGTGAGCCCAGGATTCACTCCAGGGTGCAGAGAGGCAAGAGCTAAAAAGTACAAGATCCTGGAAGAAATACAGAAAGCAAAGAACGCCGGAGACCGGAAAGCCATCGGAAGGCCTCGGTCAGATGACCAAAAGCTCTAGCTGAGGGGTCATCCTATGACTAAAGCCCCACGTCATCAAACACGTGTCCTGGTTCCTGACAAACCTTACCTAACGTAACAGGGAAGCAATCAGAAGAGCAAGAAACGAATACACTACGCTAAGAATAGAGGAATAACGACAATTCCAGTGGGTTTAGCGCTTAAATATAATAATGAACGACCATTCGAGAATAAAAACGACAATTCAAGAATAATACATAACATCGTAAGCCAAATCTGAACCAGCGTTGCTATGCAGCCACGTCAGAAGATACCAGCGAAGGACCAGGTTATTAGGGGTCTTCCTGTTTACACATGACGTGAAATGAAGGAGGAGCAGCTGGAGTAGACCAGGAGAGACTACAGATTGATCTGGACAAGCTGCAGGATTGATCTGGCTGTTAGAGCTCAACCCCAGCAAAGGCAAAGTTGTGAAAAATCGGGGAAAGGGCAAAGCCATCCAGGGAGGTAACATCCAGGGAGGTTACATCCAGGGAGGTACCATCCAGTGAGGTACCATCCAGGCAGGTACCATCCAGGGAGGTACCATACAGAGAGGTACCATCCAGGGGGAACCATCCAGAGAGAAACCATCCAGAGAGGAACCATCCAGGGAGGAACCATCCAGGGAGGTACCATCGAGAGAGGAACCATCGAGAGAGGAACCATCCAGGGAGGTACCATCCAGGGAGGAACCATCCAGGGAGGTACCATCCAGGGAGGTACCATCCAGGGAGAAACCATCGAGAGGAACCATCCAGGGAGGTACCATCCAGGGAGGAACCATCGAGAGAGGAACCATCCAGGGAGGAACCATCGAGAGAGGAACCATCGAGAGAGGAACCATCCAGGGAGGTACCATCCAGGGAGGTACCATTCAGGGAGGAACCATCCAGGGAGGTATCCAGGGAGGAACCATCGAGAGGAACCATCCAGGGAGGTACCATCCAGGGAGGTACCATCCAGGGAGGAACCATCGAGAGAGGAACCATCCAGGGAGGAACCATCGAGAGAGGAACCATCGAGAGAGGAACCATCCAGGGAGGTACCATCCAGGGAGGAACCATCGAGAGAGGAACCATCCAGGGAGGAACCATCCAGGGAAAAACCATCCAGGGAGGAACCATCCAGGGAGGAACCATCCAGGGAGGTACCATCCAGGGAGGTACCATCCAGGGAGGAACCATCGAGAGAGGAACCATCCAGGGAGGTACCATCCAGGGATGTACCATCCAGGGAGGAACCATCGAGAGAGGTACCATCCAGGGAGGTACCATCCAGGGATGTACCATCCAGGGAGGAACCATCGAGAGAGGTACCATCCAGGGAGGAACCATCCAGAGAGATACTACCGTTCCCTCACATGTAAAACGGAAACCTCTTAAATGTTTTGCACTCTGGCAGGATTTCTGTTTTTTTTTCTTCATTCTGTCTCAAGTTCACGTAAGTCTTAATTAAGTTTTACGATGTAAGATAAATCTTACAAAAATCCACTAACATATACAGCATAAATTTAGCTTACCTGTGCGTCTCTTACTAATTCTTGAATTTCCATTTTTAATTTATGGCGGGGATCCCGTAATCAGAAACAGGGAGCAGATATAGTTACCTTTACGTGAGGGAGGGATGAGAGGACTGACGCCTCCCAGCTTACATGAGGGGGATGACCAATAGACCCCTGGTTGTCTAGAAGAGGGAGCTGGAGAGGCACCTAAAGTCAGTACCTGACCAGCCAGACTGTGGTTTCGTACGTCGGTTTGCTTGCGACCAGCAGTGAGAGCCTGGTTGATCAGGCCCTGATCCACAGCGAGGCCTTGTCATGGACTAGGCAGCGGGGGGCGCTGACCCCCCATAGCGCCCTCCAGGTATACTCCGTAGCTACCAGAAACCTTACTGCTTAGGGATTCATAATTCAGTGGATTATTACTGCTGCTGTTATTGTTGTTGTAACCCTAAATCCACGAGGATCATACATTACCTGAGGATCGTTGAGTGATAAGGTTTGATCCATGGATGGGTAGGCTACCTCCAGTGCCTTGGGATAAGATCCCTTCACTAACATCGAGACTCTACTCTTGAAGGGAAGGTCAGAGGTGATGCAGCTACGGAGGCCCAAGAGCTGCACACTTGTGTCTGAAAGGACGCGATGTTTAGAGTTGCCACCTGAATTAATCGGCTTTTCTGATTAGGGTCAAGTAGACGTTATAGACGAAACCCAATTTTTTCGTTCTAGTGTCTGCTATCGTGGTTCAGGAGATCATGGTTCAAGAGACCATGGTTCAAGAGACCGTGGTTCAGGAGACCATGGTTCAGGAGACCATAGTTCAGGAGACCATGGTTCAAGAGACCATGGTTCAGGAGACCATGGTTCAGGAGACCATGGTTCAGGAGACCATGGTTCAGGAGACCATGGTTCAGGAGACCGTGGTTCAAGAGACCATGGTTCAGGAGACCATGGTTCAGGAGACCATGGTTCAGGAGACCATGGTTCAGGAGACCATGGTTCAGGAGACCATGGTTCAGGAGACCATGGTTCTCATCAATCACCTACCCATTGTTCGTCTTTACGTTAGGTAAGATTCATCAGGAAACAGGATAAGTGTTTCCTGACGCGGGTCTTAGTCATATGATGGCCCGCCTCTGGAGCTTTGGTCATCTGTCCGAGGCCTTCTACTGGCTTACCGGTCCACCCCTTTAAAAATAAGTGCTATATGTATATTGTTCGTCTTTGACCACGTCCCGTGAATCTTCCACAATGCAGCGACGGATTCCTAGTCACTTGAAACCCAGCTGAAAGGTTTTCCCGCATAGCCAACAAGTCCGCTTAGACGACCTACTCGTTCTCACTGTAAGAGCTTCTCCTGGTGCAACTCGATTGCCTGGAATAATGTCTTCTAACCTCCAATGTGATTCAGAGTTCTTCACGCTGAAGCCAAGCGAGGCTAAAGGTGTACTGAACGATCATTAGATTATCCGTTCGCTCCTGACTTCAGTTGGTCAATACTTCTTGTTCTGTGATGTGTGCGATGGAGTCCACCTTGTCTGGCTCCACCATCCTTCCCTAATCGACAACTTACCTGCACTTTGCAGCTCTGGTACCACCTTATCACAGTTTGTCGACGTTCTCAACGAAGGGCGGGAGGTCCTTCCACTAAGAATCATTCAACAACCATTTTTCGGAATGTCTAGTCAATATTTGTTGCTAACTTTAACAACAAAATCTGTCCAGGTCTCAAGTATAGACATTTGTCCGTTCCTCACGAATGACTGAACTTAATAAGCATAAGCTTCGTTAGCAGTCCGTCTGGCAGTTAAGTGTTAGAGCTTCTTCCAAGTGTTGTAACTGTTGGTGTTTTGCCCATCTAGTCAATCATCGTCCGACCGTCTGTCGTATGCGTCTGCATCATCCGTCTACCTAGAATTACAGCACCAACTTCAAGGACTGTGACGCCTGTACACTACAGCCTGGTCATGGGCTGGGTCGCGGGGGCGTTGACCCCCGGAACACCCTCCAGGTGTCCTCCAGGTATACAAGACCTACCTGCCTCTTCGGCCTGTGTTCCTTCGGGTAGCTCACACTTCGACTAGATGAGGCGCTTAACACATTGAAATACTCATTTTTTTTCTCTCTTTTAAATTTATCTTTCATTTTCCATTCTTTAATTCTATCTTCCACTCTTCCTCCCCCTCTCTTTCGTAGCCTATATCCTCTCCTCTACATTTTCTCTCTCTTATTCTCTTTTTCATATTTTCTCATTCTCATTTTCTCTCGTTTTCTTTTTCATACTTTTTCATTCTCATTTTCTCTCTCATTTTCCCTCTCATTTTCTCATTCCCATTTCCTCTCTCATCTTCTCTCTTACCCATTTTCTCTTTCTCATTTTCCCTCTTCCTCATTCCCATTTTCTCTCTTACCCATTTTCTCTTTCTCATTTTCCCTCTTCCTCATTTTCTCTCTCTCGCCTCTACTCCTCTCTCTCGTAAAGTAATAGCTCTCTTTTTTTCCCTTCCCTCCGGAAAGTTCGAGAGATAAATCAGAGATGATGGTGGTGGTGAGCTGCCTGACGCTTGTTGTGAGCTGGGACAGATGGTCGCTGTCTGCGTTTGTCTCACCGTGTTTGTCCGGGATGTTGGCTGGGTGTGTTCGTGTGCAGGGGAGAGAGAGAGCACAGGTCGAAAGAAACTAGAAAATTATGGAAGATAATGGAGGGTGAAACGTAGATAGATAGAGAGTTTGGTATCTCGCCTTTATATATGGCTAGTCGTGGACCGGGCCGTGGGGGGCGTTGACCCCTGGAACTCTCTCCAGGTATATATATATATACAATAAGTTTTTAATCTTTAAAGTTTTATGTGTTGTCTTGTGGGTCGTAAATCCTCTGAGCAAGTTGGTTTCGCTGAAGATGATCGTTGACCTGAAGTTTACGAGAGGCAATACACGTTTGATACTAGGGTGAGACAGGACCGGGAGCTGGAGCTCTGTGGCAAGGCTGGCTCAGCCTGAGCAGTGAGAGACTCAGTGTTAGGTTTCTAGTAGTGATCCAGTGTTAGGTTCTGGTAAGGCTTAGTTCAGTACCTAATAACGTGGGATTGAAGTACCCCATGATTGTACCAAGGTACCCCATGATGGTACCAAGGTACCCCATGATGGTACCAAGGTACCCCATGATGGTACCAAGGTACCCCATGATGGTACCAAGGTACCCCATGATGGTACCAAGGTACCCCATGATGGTACAAAGTTACCCCATGATGGTACTAAGGTGCCTCATGATGGTACTAAGGTGCCTCATGATGGTACTAAGGTGACAGTTCATCAGTAGAGTACCCCATGATACTAAGGTGCCTCATGATGGTACTAAGGTGACAGTTCATCAGTAGAGTACATCATGATGGTACCAAGATACCCCATGATGGTACCAAGGTACCCCATGATGGTACCAAGGTACCCCATGATGGTACCAAGGTACCCAATAATGGTACCAAGGTACCCCATGATGGTACTAGGGTGACAGTTCATCAGTAGAGTACCCAATGATGGTACCAAGGTACCCAATGATGGTACCAAGGTACCCAATGATGGTACCAAGGTACCCCATGATGGTACCAAGGTACCCCATGATGGTACCAAGGTACCCCATGATGGTACCAAGGTACCCCATGATGGTACCAAGGAACCCCATGATGGTACTAAGGTGCCTCATGATGGTACTAAGGTGACAGTTCATCAGTAGAGTACCCCATGATGGTACCAAGGTACCCCATGATACTAAGGTGCCTCATGATGGTACTAAGGTGACAGTTCATCAGTAGAGTACATCATGATGGTACCAAGATACCCCATGATGGTACCAAGATACCCCATGATGATACCAAGGTACCCCATGATGGTACCAAGGTACCCCATGATTGTACCAAGGTATCCTATGATGGTACTAGGGTGCCTCATGATGGTACTAAGGTGACAGTTCTTCAGTAGAGTACCGCATGATGGTACCAAGGTACCCCATGATGGTACCAAGGTACCCCATGATGGTACCAAGGTACCTCATGATGGTACTAAGGTACATCATGATGGTACTAAGGTACCTCATGATGGTACTAAGGTACCTCATGAGGGGTACCAAGGTTCATCAGTAACCCCCATGATGGTACCAATGTACCCCATGAAGATACCAAGGTAATAATTCATCAATAGTGGGATACCAAGGTAGAACTAGAGAATAATTATAGTGTTGTTTATATATTTCACTGTTGATGACCAGGTAAGTCTGCTCCATTTTTTTAAAACATTATTTAATATATGTTTACTCACAGGAAAGCTACAAACAAAATCCCATAAATTGATATTGGTTATGAGGAAGAATTCCGTTGGGTCAGAGAGACACTATCAACATGGTCCTCAACAGTCGTGCTGGAGGCAAGTGATACGTACAACCTTCCCGTCACAGCTGGAAATAGAAGAGGAACAGGGTTCGATTACCTGACTGGGGCAAATGTATGCAGGTGTAACTGACACCTGCTGTCTCTGCTCAGCTGTCCTTGGTGTTAACAGTTGCCTGGGCGTTGATGAATAAGACACATATGCAACAGTTGGGTGTCTTTATTGTTGAAACGTTTCGCCTACACAGTAGACTTCTTCAGTCAAATACAAAGGTGAAATGAAGAAATAGTATCTGAGGTGGTCAGTCCCTCAGCTGGAGAAGAGTTCAGCTTCATGGTCTCGAACGATATGAAGCTGAAACATGAGAACGGAATTTTAAATAATGACGAAGGTGAGGTATTTAAAGCTTCACTCTCAGGCTTCAGCTTCACATTGTTCCAGACCATGAAGCTGAACTCTTCTCCAGGCTGAGGGACTGACCACCTCAGATACTGTTTCTCCAAGGTGGATGGACTGATTACGTCCTCTTCATCACACTACTACACCTGCTGCTGCCTCATTTCAACCCATAATTAGGTGATAATATTCTAAAATCGTGAAAATTATGTAAAAAAAAAAAATAGCCTATCATTATATGTTCTTGTCGAATAAATACTGCAGCCTCGTTCAAATGGGAGACGGCTGTCAAACTGCATTTCATAATTGAAATGTATATATATTTATGGAATGAATTCCTGTGTCCATATTTTGGAAAAAAATAGTGTATTACCTTCAGGCTACTCACAGTGGCTGTTTAATGCAGCTGCGTCAGATGGATTGAAGTGAAAAATGCAGCTGATTTAGAGATTTTAATTTTTTTTTTTTTTACAAAAGTCGAAGTACAAGTTCTTTTATTCAGATTCCACACCAGCAGCAGCAACAACAGCAGCAGCAGCAACAACAGCAGCAGCAGCAGCAGCAGCAGCAGCAGCAGCAGCAACAGCAGCAGCAGCAGCAGCAACAATAAGATTAATTCATGTATTCATCGGGAAGGTCATGAGACGGGTATCAGAGGTTGGCCCGTCACTACCTCCTCAAGGAGGAGCAGTGGTTCATCCCTGTGTCGTGAACCCGGCCGGTGGCTCATCCCTGTGTCGTGAACCCGGCTGGTGGCTCATCCCTGTGTCGTGAACCCGGCCGGTGGTTCATCCCTGTGTCGTGAACCCGGCCTGTGGTTCATCCCTTTGTCGTGAACCCGGCCTGTGGTTCATCCCTTTGTCGTGAACCCGGCCTGTGGTTCATCCCTTTGTCGTGAACCCGGCCTGTGGTTCTTCCCTATGGTGCCGTGCTGAGCCCTTATAGCATGCATACATAAAAAAAAATTATGATATATATATATATATATACACACACACACATCAGCGCAGATTTGGAAGACTGACAGATTTGCGGATAATGGCGCATGTACACACGTACTCACCTAATTGTGGTTGCAGGGGTCGAGACTTAGCTCCAGGCCCCGCCTCTTCACTGACCACTACTAGGTCCTCTCTCTCCCTGCTCCATGAGCTTTATCATACCTCGTCTTAAAGCTATGTATGGTTCCTGCCTCCACTACATCACTTCCTGACACTATTCCACTTCCTGACAACTCTATGACTGAAGAAATACTTCCTAACATCCCTTTGACTCATCTGAGTCTTCAACTTCCAATTGTTTCTGTGTCCCCTCTCTGGAACATCCTGTCTCTGTCCACCTTATCTATTCCACGCAGTATTTTGTATGTCGTTATCATGTCTCCCCTAACCTTCCTGTCCTCCATTGCCGTCAGTGTGTGTGTGTGTGTGTGTGTGTGTGTGTGTGTATGTGTGTGTAGACCATGGGAAATCAGTCTGTCCATCGCCTGACAATCTCCAACTGAGTTGCCAAATAACCAGACCTAAGAACATTTCAAGAACAGCTAAATATAACATCAAACCAAAGTTATTTAAAAATATATATATATATATATTATTTGAGTATAGTCGTCATTAGTGTAGATGCCTTCTTACATTAATTACATAAAGTAATTCCTAATGGCTATAATCATAACCATAATTTTTAAAGGGGGTGGAGGGGAAAGCCAGCGGAAGGTCTCGGTCAGATGACCAAAAGCTCTGGCTGCGGGTCACCATATGACCCGTTGCCTGACCCAAATTAATTACATCTATTTGCACTTTATACTCCTATCTTATCACTGATGCTTACGGAAGTGCTGTAGGTCATTCTCAAGACCTGTTCCAGAGGATACTGTGGTGATGCTCTCTCACACAGGTCCCTGTGGTTTAGCGCTTCTATTTGATTATAATAATAATAATCTCACACAGGTACGTATGGTAGCAGTAATCGTATACAGTACCCACTGGTTAATGAATGAAACAGTCTATTGTTCTCTGGTATCTTAACCAATACACATCATTGTTATCTGGGTATCTTAACCAATACACATCATTGTTGTCTGGTATCTTAACTTATACACATCATTGTTGTCTGGTATCTTAACTTATACATATCATTGTTGTCTGGTATCTTAACCTACATACATTATTGTTTTCTGGGTATCTTAACCAATACACATCATTGTTGTCTGGTATCTTAACTTATACGTATCATTGTTGTCTGGTATCTTAATCTATATACATTATTGTTATCTGGGTATCTTAACCAATACATATCACATACACGCACACGCACACACGCACACACACACGCTGTCAGGAAGACAGCAGCGAGTCATGGTACGTGGCGAGGTGTCAGAGTGGGCGCCGGTGACGAGTGGGGTTCCACAGGGGTCAGTCCTAGGACCGGTGCTGTTTCTGGTATTTGTGAACGACATGACGGAAGGAATAGACTCCGAAGTGTCCCTGTTTGCAGATGATGTGAAATTGATGAGAAGAATTCAATCGGACGAGAACCAGGCAGAACTACAAAGGGATCTGGATAGGTTGCAAGCCTGGTCCAGCAATTGGCTCCTGGAGTTCAACCCAACCAAGTGCAAAGTCATGAAGATTGTGGAAGGGCAAAGAGGACCTCAGACGGAGTACAGTCTAGGGGGCCAGAGACTACAAACCTCACTCAAGGAAAAAGATCTTGGGGTGAGTATAACACCAGGCAAATCAACCAAATAACAACTGCAGCATACGGGCGCCTAGCAAACTTAAGAACAGCATTCCGACCTCTTAATAAGGAATTGTTCAGGACCCTGTACACTTTGTACGTTAGGCCCATATTGGAGTATGGAGCACCAGTTTGGAACCCACACCTAGCCAAGCACGGAAAGAAACTAGAGAAAGTGCAAAGGTTTGCAACAAGACTAGTCCCGAAGCTAAGGGGTATGGGCTACAAGGAGAGGTTAAGGGAAATCAACCTGACGACACTGGAGGACAGGAGAGATAGGGGGGGGGACATGATAACGATATATGAAATACTGAGAGAATAGTTTTTGAAGCGATGTAGTGGAGGCAGGATCCATTCATAGCTTTAAGAAGAGGTATGATAAAGCTCATGGCGCAGGAAGAGTGACCCAGTATCGGCCAGTGAAGAGGCGGGGCTATGAATCGACCCCTGCAATCACAACTAGGTGAGTACACACGTGAAGCAGTATCGTTAATAGTGCTCCCGGGATTTAGCGTTCTAGCAGCTGTCCTAAGTTATTATTAGAGGTCATCGTACGTGAGTGAATCAGTGAACATACCTACAAGATTGTAACAGCTTTCTAGAGTGTGAATAATGTGATAACATCAAGAATTTTACAATTTAAATTTGAATGTGGGTGATTTTCCAGGAAGGTGTGTGAGGGAGGGTAGCAATCAGCTGGTCAGTGCCGGCGACACTGTTGACACAAATAATCAAAATCATATTTAATGGGTCAAGGTTGGGACCTTAAATAAAAATAAATGCAAATATCTGGTTGGTTATAGCAACAGTGTAGTGATAAAGTCATAAACGAGTGATAAAGTAAATAATGAAAGGAAAAAAAAATAGTCAATCCCCAGCAGTTGTGACTACAGTTAGTATTATCAGATTTGTTATGACCATAATACTAAAGAAAAAAGGGTGGATACCAAGTTTTTTTATGCATGATAAAATCTACGGAGGGAGTTACAAAGTGAAGATCATAGCAGCCACCACCAGGAGCCGCCATTGTTGTGCAGACGACGTCACTTGTCTATGTGTGGCAGCAATTTTTGGTTGGTGTCTAAAGTGTCAGTGTCTCGCCCTGCTGCTTGTATGCTATACCATCACTCTCTCCCCAACTTTAGTGCCAGCAGATAGATAGTGGTAACCCTGACAATATTTAGTAAGTGATTTAAAATCTTCAGAAGAGTTGTGTAGCCTAGCGACCCCCCTCCTTTTTCTCAAAGAACAAGCTAGTGAACGTGCACGCGCACACATACACACGTGTACACCAGTAATTATTATAATAGTAAATATTAGTAGTATATATTAATAATGATTAGAGTGAGAAATATTTATATAATCTCCAAAAGAGTAGGGTAGCCTAGCGTGATAAAGTGACCCCCCCTTTTTTTTCTCAAAGAACGACAACCTAGTAAACGTGCACATACACACGTGTATACCAGTAAGTATTATAGTATTAAATATTAGTATATATTAATATGGAATAGGGTGTGAAATATTTCTATAATCTTCAAAAAAGTAGCGTGGTTTAGCGTGTTAAAGTGACCCCTCCCTTTTTTTCAAAGACAGACGCGCGTGCGCACGCATACGCATGATAACGACATACAAAATACTGCATGATAACGACATACAAAATACTGCATGATAACGACATACAAAATACTGCAGGGAATCGACAAGGTAGATAGTGACAGGATGTTCCAGAGAGGGAACACAGAAACAAGGGGACACAACTGGAAGCTGAAGACTCAGATGAGTCAAAGGGATGTTAGGAAGCAATTCTTCAGCCACAGAGTAGTCAGGAAGTGGAATAGTCTAGCGAACGATATAGTGGAGGCGGGAACCATACATAGTTTTAAGACAAGGTATGATAAAGCTCATGGAGCAGGGAGAGCAGAGACCCAGTAGCGGACAGCGAAGAGGCGGGGCCAGGAGCTGAGTCTCGACCCATGCAACCACAATTAGGTGAGTACACGAACACACACGAACACACAAACACACACACGATGGCATGGTGGCTAGCGCTCTTGCTTCACGCACGGAGGGCCCGGGTTCAATTCCCGGCGGGACCGAAATATTTCGAAGTGTTTCCTTACACACACACACACACGCACACACACACCTAGGCCTAGTGTCTAATCGACATGTGCCTAGGACAAAATGGTAACTAACACATATACACACAAAAATCTTCAACACATCCATTGAAACTGGGCACCATGGTGGCATCGTGTGGCACCATGGTGGCATCGTATGGCACCATGGTGGCATCGTGTGGCACCATGGTGGCATCGTGTGGCACCATGGTGGTAGCGTGTGGCACCATGGTGGCAGCGTGTAGCACCATGGTGGCAGCGTGTAGCACCATGGTGGCATGCGGCAGCGTGTAGCACCATGGTGGCATGCGGCACCATGGTGGCATGTGGCCCCATGATGGCGCAATGGGGGCACCATGATGGCGCAATGGGGGGGCACCATGATGGCGCAATGGGTGGCACCATGATGGCGCAATGGGGGCACCATGATGGCGCAATGGGGGCACCATGATGGCGCAATGGGGGCACCATGATGGCGCAATGGGGGCACCATGATGGCGCAATGGGGGGCACCATGATGGCGCAATGGGTGGCACCATGAGACCAACACCACACATAGATAAGTCTGATAGTTAAGTTTCCTGAACCAGTCTTTATTCAGTGTGTCTCAGCTGCTTTAATGTCGTTGTTAAATAATATTTATCTCAGTGTTGAGCTTGATTACGTCATGGCTTGATCAGTTGTTATTATTATTATTATTATTATTATTATTATTATTATTGCACATGGAGTCTGAATGGCTCGAATAGCCCCTGGGAAATGTCATTCAATCAGGTTCATTCCAAGAAAGCGGAGGGTTTCACTAATTCCTTAAATCAAGAGCCCTTCAGCAGTATCAAGACACTCTTAAAGGAATAACTTAATAAACCTCATCACTGAGACAAAAAACATTGTTAGAATTAACACTATCTTGACCTTGCTTCTCGGCACTACTCAACCAAACCAGATTAAGTTTAATATATGTCTCCTTCAAGCCAGGTCAACACCTGGGATATACTGCTTTCATTTATTCTATATTTCACACTTTATTAAATGATGAATTGGTATTATACTTGATGGTAAATCGTTTTCGAATATGTAAACTTTTTAACAAAGCTGCGGAATATGAATAATATTTACAACAATTATAATAATATAATTATATTGAAAAATATTTCAAGAAGAATAACCTAGCCGAACCGATGGTCAATAATAAATATTTATGAGGAAATTTGTAAGTATAAATGATATTTAAAGACTAAATGTGGTTATACAAATTTGGTGCTTCGTAGCTCAGTGTTCGGCTTACAACCTAAAGGACCCGGGTTTAATCCTGGGCGAGGGCAGATATATGGGTAAGTCTCCTGGCACCTGCCGCCTTTGTTGTGGTTCAGTCCTGGGGAAGGACATTCACTTGCAAAGGAAATAAGTCACATTTCTTGACCTTGGATTATCCTGGGATAACCCCCCTTCCCAGGGTTATCCTGGGATAACCCTCCTTCCCAGGGTTATCCTGGGATAACCCCCCTTCCCAGGGTGTTAATCCCGATTAGGTAATCCAACTCATCATCAATTATAGTCTTCGCAACACTAAATTACAATTAGATCCCCCTCCGACACTTAGTGCAGTAAATAAACCTGCATTCAACGCCCAGCCCTGGTTGTGTGCGGGTGCTCGTCGTGACCTCTGGTGGCCGCATCGTGAAATTTTATTTTCACTGTCATGGCGGAGGGCTACAGGAGGAGGGTTAATACTGTTGGAATTGAGATTCTACAGGGAGCAGTGTACCCGTCCAACGCGGATATTGTTCTACCTGCGATTCTGCATGATGTGCTGGGAGTGGACCATTCCGAATTATACGGGATATCCCTCAATGGAGCGAGGAGGCTGTTTGTGAAGTTTGCGTGTTCGGCGGCGTATCATAGGATCGTGGATACGTTTCAGGACAAGAGGTTGGTGGTGTTATCAGGCCTTGAGGTATGTGTCCATGATGTGTCAGCCACCTACAAGTGGGTGAAGCTGAAGAATGTGCCTTTTGAGGCGGAGAATGTGACATTACTGAAGCCATGCAGAAATATGGCATTGTTCATGCAGTAACTGTTGGCAGGTGGGCGAAGGGCCCTATGCTGGATGTTGGAGGGGACGTATTCCGTCAAGATGACGTTACGTCAGGAGATCCCTTCTTATGTAATAATGACTGGTTTTCGCACGCAGGTGTATGTTACATATGTTGGGCAGGTTCGAACCTGTCGGTTATGCGGACAGCAGGGACACCTGGCGGCGGACTGTAATCGAAGGAAGACGGAAGTGAGGCGAGGTGTGGACGAGGACGTGAGACCCAAGGAGGTTTCAACAATTCTGACAGAAGACCAACGTGTGGACGACGGGCAGGAGGGCATGGTGCGTCAGTCGTGGAGCGAGGAGGTGGAGCAGGTGGAAGGGCAGATGGGAGGCGAGGGTAATGTGTCGTCTGTGGCATTAGAGGAACATAGTACGGCGTCTGTTGCTGATCATCAGGGATGCATGGGGAGGAGGCAGAGATTTTGAAGGACTTACGAGAGTTCATACAGGAGATAATTTGTCGATGGAAGAAGTTTCTGTTTTGGAGCGAGGTGATTTCAAGAATGATCAAAATGAGGCTGTTGTTGAGAATGATATGTGTAGGGAAGTGAATAACGTTCAGGTATCTGTGGTAGTAGCAGAGGTTCATAGGGAAGAGGAAATGGAGTTAGTTGAGGAGAAAGGGGAGTCCAGGAAAAGGCCGGGGAGGAGTCTGAGGATGACTTGTTGACAGCTGCACAAAGGCCTGGGAAAAAAGTGTGCGCAGATGTGGTGCAGGGGAAAGGAGGTAGGTCAAAGGGTACTGGGGTGCTAGGGAAGTAAAGGAGGATGGGAGGGGTAGGAGGGGGAAGGATGGGGAAGGACATATGATAATGGAAAAGAGAGTACTGAAGCCAAAGGGCAAACCCCAGTCTTACGCTTCAGGTGTGTAACATTTAATGTGAATGGCCTCAGGAATGAGGTGAAACGTAAATGGGTGGAGGTAACTTTGCGGAGGTGGAAAGTTGATGTTTTCTTTTGTCAAGAGCATAATTATAGGAAGGGTAATGAGCTAGTAATAAAGGGGTATAGGATTTTTGCGTGTGATGCACGGGCATTTAAAGGGGGGGTGTTGGTAGGAGTCAGTGAGTTATGTCCATTCACTTTAGAGTCTTGGGAGGATGTGGGTGGTAGAATAGTTAGAGTAAACGGGGATTGGGGTGGAGTACAGGTGAGTTTCCTGGGAGTATATATGCCAGCTATAAGCAATAGGAGACTAAAGGATGATTTTGTAAACAATGAGTTGGCGTATGCTGTCCGAGGTTTGCCTCAAGTGTCTATAATTGCTGGAGATTGGAATTGTGTGATTCGGATTAGAGACGTCGAGCCACGGGGTGGGGGTGTGTTTGGGGTCGTTGAGGGGTGTGTTGGGGGCAGTGGGAGTGGTAGACGTGGTCGGGGACGGGGAGAAATGGTGGAATATACCTTGTGAGGAAGGATTATGCAGCACGACTGGACAGAATATATGTGACAAGGGCGGTGGATGTTCGGAGGGTGGAATGTGTCGATGTGGGTTTTTCGGATCATAGGGGAGTGTTGTTTGAAGGGGGGTGGGACGGGGCAGTGAGTGTGTATAAGAGTTATTGGAAATTGAATACGAGATTATTGAAGAGGGAAGGGGGGGCTGAGATGTTCGAAGAGTGGTGGGGAGGGGTGTGGAAGGGGGGTGGGGGTGTCAAATGGGATTGTCAGATGGTGGATGGAGAGGGGGAAAGAGGAAATTAGGAAGTTTTATGGGTGGGTCGGTAGGGAAGATAGCAGGAGTAGGTTTGGGTATCAGAAATATTTGGAGGGGTTGTTACGTGATTGTCAGGCGGGGATTGGGGGGGGAGGAGAACGGCAGAGGTAGTGGAATTGAGGGGTATGTTACGGGATTTACAAGAGGAACGGTTTCATGCCTTACGGGTTAGGAGTGGTATGGAGGAGGTTTTATGGGGAAATAAGGCTTCAAAGGTGGTTTTAAGGAATTTTGAGAAACGTAGGAGGGGGATGTTAATTTCGTCTTTGAAAGTGGAGGGGGGGGTGGATGGGTACCAGGAGGGGAGGGTTTTAAGAACGACGGAGGGCATGGGGGGGTACGCGGAAGGATGGTTTCGTGTTCAATACAGGAAGGGGAATGTTAATCAGGTGGAAAGACAAGGGTTATTGCAGGGCATAGGGAGATTCTTGAGTGTGGAGGAGGGAAGAGAGTGCGGGGCAGAGATTTTGGAGGAGGAGGTTTGGGAAGCCGTGCAGGGTTTGAGGTTGGGGAAGTCACCTGGGATCGATGGGTTGCCGGGGGATTTGTACGTAACTCATTGGGAGGTTTTAAAAGGGGTTCTCGTGAGGTTGTTTAATGGGTTGAGGGAGGATGGTTTCATGGGGGAATCAATGAGGACTGGGGTAGTAGTATTAGTGGCGAAGGGAGATTCTCCTGAGGGCTTAAGTGATTATAGGGGTCTGGCTTTGTTGACGGCGGATTACAAAATTTTTGCAAAGATTTTGGCAAATAGGATCAAGAGGGGTTTAGGTGGAGTTTTGCATGAGGGTCAATTTGGGGTGCCTGGAAGGAGTATTCGTACAGGGCATCGGCGAATTAAGCAGTTTATTGAAGAAAGTGAGGAGGGGGTGTTAGGATTGGATTGGCAGAGAGCATATGACAGGGTTGATCGAGAAATGTTATTAGCAATATTGGAGAGGCAGGGTTTTGGGGAAGGGTGGTAAGGTGGGTCGAAACATTGTATGCAGGTGCGTTATTTCGAGTGCAGATTAATGGGAAGGTGGGAAGGGCAGTGGAAATGCAGAGGGGTCTGCGACAGGGTTGTCCTCTGTCGCAGATCCTTTTCGCACTTTTGCAGGACCCTTTTACAGATTGGTAGAGGCGGGGTTGAGGGGAGGGTCTGAGGAGAGGGAGGTGGTGGGTGGCATGGTTGGTTATGTTGATGACACCACGGTGTTGGTTAGGAAGGAGTGGCAATTGAGTAAGTTGAATGATTTGATAGAACGTTTTGGGAGGGAACAGGGATGAGGGTTAATAGGGGGAAGTCTAATTTATTGGAGGTAGGACGTGGGTCGGGGGGAACGTTGGGGTTGGGAGGGGTTGGAATTGTGTAGAAATGATTAAGATATGCGGTATAGTTTTTAGTGCAGATGAGGTAGTGGCGCGGGAGGTGAATTCAAGGACGGTGGTGGATGCGGCAATTGGAAGGATGAGGGGCTGGGGAGTGGGAGAGGTGACATTACTGCAAAGAGTTATTGTTATAAATGTGTTGGTGTATAGCAAATTATGGTTTAGGGCGGTGGTATATCCTCTCTTGGAGGTGGATGTGCAACGTTTGTTGAGTAATGTTTTAAGGTTCGTATGGGGGCATGGAGACACTGGCTAAGTAGGGAGGTAGTGGAAACTAAGACGAGGTGGGGTGGGATAGGGTTGATACCGTTGAGGTGTAGATTACGAAGTGTGTTTGTGAGGCATGAATTTCTGATGCGAGGAGGGGAGGGGGGAAGAAGAGTGGGGTTAGTAATGAAGGAGGTGCGCAGGTGGTGGGGAAGGAAGGATATATTGGTATGTGAGGCAATTTTACGAGGGTTAATGGTGATGAAAGAGCCGGGGACGAGTAGGGTTAGTAGGTTGGATAGGTTGGGCTTGGAGGGGAGGGAGGTGCAGGGGAGAGGGGTTTATCCCCTGTATGATTGGCAAGGAATATGGAGGTGGTTTCGAAAGCTAAAGTTACATCCTAGGGTGCGAGAGGTAGGATATAGGTTTTTGCAGGGGGTTTTGGCTTCTAGAGCTCAATTATACGTCATGGGGTTGGTAGCCGATGGGGTTTGCGGTAGGTGTGGCGAGCTGGAAACGGTATATCATGTCGTTTATTTTTGTGATGGATTGCAGGAGGTGAGAGAATGGTTTGGGGGGTGTTACGACAGGTGGGGAAAGGGAGGTTTCGGTTCTGAGGGCGCTGAGTTTGGACCTGGGGCAGTTTTCGGACAGCATACGCAGGGGGTTGTCTTATTTGGTATTGGATTATGTTTATATTTCATGGAGTTGTAGGGAAGAGGAGGGGAGGGCACGTATTGGGGCATTGGGAGCGGCTTTTTATAGGACTAAGTGTAGGAACAGGGAATTATATGGTAGGGCGTGGGATGGGGCTTTCTCGCAGCCTTATCGAGAGATGACAGTGCATGGGTTAAGGGGCGTGGGGAGGGAGAGGTTAGTGGGGAAGGAGGGGGATGGGTTAGGGTGGTGAACGGGGATGGGTAAAGTAGTGGGAATGTGTAGATGATAGGTAAGGGGGTTAGGTGGGTTCTTAGGTGGAAGGCCGTTAGGTGGGGAGGGTGTAGATCAGTGGGGAAGAGGCTGGGGTAGTTTGTGCTTAAGTACATCTCTGAGTATGAGAACCTTCTATGCCGAAGGTTGGTTCTGATTTTGGATAAGATGCATACAAGGATTGTATAATCATTGATGTTCATATATTTTGGGCCTTCTGTGTAAGGTCATTATTGGAGTAAGTTATTTTTGTTATGTTTGTGTTTTCTGTGTTTTGTGTTGAAAAGGCAGAGATCATTATATAAGAAATATGTAACATTTTGTGTGTGTGCGTGGTTCATGTTATGTTTTCTTGTTTGAGGATTGTGTCCAAGGGGGTATGCATGTGGGGTATATGGGTAGTTCTTTATAAGAAGTGTATATCTCTTCTTGTCTATATTTTGTTATATCATGTTATTGTGTATAGATCAGAAGTATACTAAAGGTGGCCTTAAGTATATGGGGCTTGGTGGTTGTAAGAATTTTTGGGGAATAGGACGGATATGTAGTTGTCAGGTATATATTGTGTTTAATGTAACCCATGGTTGGGAAGGTATATATGTTTTTATATACGATTGTGTCATGGGTAATATGTATGTAATATGTATTCATTCCTTGTGTGGTCATTGTTTTGTGGTTTTATGTTTTGTCTTATGGCATAACAATGCGTGAACGATCTTGGAGGAGGGGGGTGCTGTACAAGGATGAGATTGTAGTTGTTTCTGGTGTGCCTTGAAGCGTTCACGTAGAACTTATTGATTGGTTGGTATATATTTCGTCTGTTATAGCGAAAAGGAAGGAACCATGGAGTGTGATGTAATATTATATTTGGTACTAAGCATTTGGTGTGGGGAAGTTGGCTTGTAGTTGTTTTGGTTTTGGGAAATTCTTATGTAAAAGGTAATATCTATGTCATGATGTTTGTATACGCAGATTTCAATAAAATATAAAAAAAAAAAAAAATAAACCTTCGTTGATAAGCTATATTCAAAGATTTTTGTGAGCAAATTTCCTCAAGAAGTCAGAAGTTACAATTGAGCAATATAATTATTTCTAGCTTAAGGAGATAAGAAAAACTGCTCATCCTTTTCTGGCAGAGTTGCTCCTCACTAACACTTTCACAATAAATGTCTCTCTCGATAAAAGTCCATATTTTACAAATACTGGGAAAATAATAAAGAGTACCTTATATTCGTATTAGGTGAATTATGAATAATTATATGTATAACGCAAAAGATAAAACAAATTATTATTACGGATGATAGATGGCATTTTTGGCGGTTTCCTGTCAGTGTCATGTGTAATGAAGTGAAGGTAGCAGTGTGTGGTTTGTTGAGCTCCTCCAAAACCGTCACCAGTACCTTCACCACCGTCACTAGTACCTTCACCACCGTCACCACTACCTTCACCACCGTCACTAGTACCTTCACCACCGTCACCAGTACCTTCACCACCGTCACCAGTACCTTCACCACCGTCCCCAGTACCTTCACCACCGTCACCAGTACCTTCACCACCGTCACCAGTACCTTCACCACCGTCACCAGTACCTTCACCACCGTCACCAGTACCTTCACCACCGTCACCAGTACCTTCACCACCGTCACCAGTACCTTCACCACCGTCCCCAGTACCTTCACCACCGTCACAGTACCTTCACCACCGTCCCCAGACCTTCACCACCGTCACCAGTACATTCACCACCGTCACCAGTACCTTCACCACCGTCACCAGTACCTTCACCACGTCACCAGTACCTTCACCACCGTCACCAGTACCTTCACCACCGTCACAGTACCTTCACCACCGTCACCAGTACCTTCACACCGTCACCAGTACGCTTCACCGTCACCAGTACCTTCACCACCGTCACCAGTACCTTCACCACCGTCACCAGTACCTTCACCACCGTCACTACCATCTGGCTACCAACTTACACAGCTTTACAGTATTTCTAAGGTCAGCAAAATCCTTCCAAAATGGTTTGGCCATGTGTGAACACACACTGAGGAGCTGTGAGTCGACCCCTGCAACCACACATAGGTGAGTACACACACACACACACACACACACACACACACACACACATCCATTATTGTCTATAATTTTAGAAACATGTTGGGCCACATCCAGTTTTATCAGGAAGGTGTCTTCAACAAGTTGTGAAATTCAACACGCTGCTAAATTCAGTGATCTTCAACACTCATACACTCTATAATTATAAATAACAGAAAACCTACACTAGTCGATCTAAATGATTGTTTTATTAGGTTTAATTAAATCCTTTACGAGAGGTGCCTTGATGCTAGGGATGAGCTCTTAATCCAGTGAATTAGAGCCACCCTCCCAATTCTTAACACAAAACCTATTTTCCTCCTATTCCCCTAGCACTGTATGATCCCTACGGGTTAAGCGCTTCCCATCAATGTAATACTAATAAGGTTTAATTAAAGCCTACCGACCACGGTAGATTTAAAAGTTTAGGTTTAAAGCCTACTGACTACGTGCCCGGTAAAGGGTTAAAGCTTTATATTGCCTTTAATTCTAAAATATGGACCTAGAAAACTCTCAGTATATACTTGTATTGACTGAGACATACACTGAACTAGCAGACTTATTGTAAATTATGATGATTGTAGTACAATAAAAAATGGTTTTGACTATGATAGTGTTCCTTCAAGGTTGCCTTGATGCTAGTGAAGGGTTCTTGATCCTCTGAGGCATTGGATCTATTCTCTCTTTCCTCGTATCAAACCAGAGTGCCTCCCATTCCTCAGCCGTACTATGATCCCTACAGGTTTATCACTTTACCCTGAAAAAATACTAATAATACGATGATATCGTTGTTTGATAAAATGTCTTAGTAGTTTGTATTGTGATCTCAGTCACATGGAAAAATCAATTATGTGCATAAAGATTAGAACATTTCGTAATCCAGAAGTCACACCCACTAGTAATGCAGGCAGGACTAAAAGCTTACAGGAAATGAAAACTTTCCTCATAGCTAATTATATCTAATTCTGAGACTGTATCCGTATTTTGTATCAACTAAAAAAAAAACACGGCTTATTCCGGTCGCTTCGTGACCCAAAGAAAGATTTCTTTGTATCCTCTAACGAGTCTAACCCCAGCCCCTTCTACCTTCATGCTTGCAAGAGGCACAATAGTTGTAAATTAAAACTCTGAAGAGACAAGAGTTGCAGCCCAACTTAGATAAGAAAACTAGTATGTTTAATTCATCCCTTCCAAGAGGTCCAGGAGTTGGAAATCAAAAGCTTTAAGAGGTCCAGTAATTTTAGCTTTGTGTACTCAAGAAGTCTAGCATCTGTAGCCTAACATCATCAGAAGGCCAAGGTGTAGATCTACACTCTTAAGAGGACCAGGAGCTGTAATGATGCGACCAGTAGAGGTATTGAAAAGTTACCTCACGGAAAATAATATAAAAATTTCTCTAATAAAATTGGCAAATTAGCTTTTATTTTGAAAACTTTGAAGTCGATTCAAAGTGGTCATACAGAGCCTGGGGAAATGGGAAACATTCAGGTTCTATTCAAGGAAAGGGCATGTCTAATGCCTTAAGGTCAAGAGCCTCCTCGCCAGCATCAAGAACACTCTCTATTGGAGTTAGAATTACTTTTTGTCTTTACTGGAACATTTACATTTTTATTTTAACCAGCAGTTCTGTTTGATAACATGTTGGTTCTTGACGGAACACAGGTATTATATATTTTATGATATAATCTATCTGTACAATCATAATTTTCTAAGTACTGTATGTACCGGCAAGCCAGTGGAAGGCCTCGGCCAGATGACCAGAAGCTCCAGTGATGGGTCTTCATATGACCAAGACTCATGTCAGGAAACACTTGTCTTGTTTCCTTACGAATCTTGCCTACCTACCTACCTACTGTACACTAAGCATATTTTTATTTTGGAAAATACTAGGTAAAATAAGACAATTTCTGGCTTGAATACCGCGTAGAGCCAGTCAGTGAAGGAACACAGCACTAGACCTATTGGCCCATGCAAGGGAAGTCTAACTCTCATCCACCCATACCTACTCATGAAAACGTTATCACTGCTGCAGGTGTCAGTAGTAGAGGTGTGTGATGATTGCTACACTCCCTCCATCACTGCTACCAAGAACTGCTGCTGATATAGTGTTGTGGTGATGGTTGTTGCTGATATAGTGTTGTGGTGATGATTGTTGCTCTCCCTCCATCACTACTACCAACAACTGTTGCTGATATAGTGTTGTGGTGAGGTTGTTGCTCTCCCAACATCACCATCAACAGTCATGGAGTATATGCGGCTTGCTATTATAGGTAAGTTCATTCACCACTTTTTTTTAAACTTCTATAAAATCTAAAACATCAGCCGTGTGCTGTTACCACTACCACAGGAATGATCATTTGTTTCATTCAAAATATCTGAAATTGCTGAAAAGTAAGATACAGTGAGTAGAATAAGATTTTATTACAGAACCTTATTTCCAATACAGTGGGTTTTTTAACATTTCCCCCCAAAATTTAAACTTTTCATTTTAAATTATCTACAAAATATTGTATTCTATAAAACATGATACACAACAGATGAAGATCCCGATAGACCGCTTTTTGTACATTGTGACTTAATTGGTAGAGTAATGGACATGTAGTTTCAAGGATGCCAGTGCGGTCCCCAGGTACTCTATGCAAAAAACTTTACATCCACGATACAGTGACAGTCTCGTATACATATATAATAATATTAATAATAATAATAACCTCATATATATATATATATATATATATATATATATATATATATATATATATATATATATATATATATATATATATATATATATATATATATATGTCGTGCCGATTATAAGTTAGTTAGTTCAGGCTTCAGGTAAGGACACTAGGGCGAGGGGAAGTGGGGACAGAAGAAGAATAGCGGTGAGAGGAAGAGCTGAAGTAGAAGAGAAAGAGTCAGGACTAAACCCAACAGTCTAACTACTTGGATATTGATTAGGGAAAACTTGCGATTTTGGCTTAAATAGCAACGCCTCCTCGCCATATAAGACATGTATGCAATAATTTGCAAAATCATTCTGAACCTAACGAAAAAATATATTTCATTGTGTTTGTTTATTATTAAATTAATGTTAACGTATTAAAATATATTTAGTTGGAG
>WNWK01008438.1:0-84662 GCA_009830355.1 Cherax destructor | reverse complement strand
GGGAGAGTTTTTTCGGCCTGCACCGGCAATTTCCTATTGTAAATGTCAGGTGACCGGAAGCCAGTTTCCCTGGGTAACCTTGCTTGCTTGTTTACACCTTCGTGCCCGCCAGTATTGTCGTGTCGAGACGACACGCGGTAGGTGGCCGAGCGGATGTAAACAGCCTACCCAGAGGCTGTTTCAAACTGCGCGGCACTATGGTGCTGCCCTCTATAGGCCTATCAAGGTCGGGCTGGTCAGCCATGCTTCTCTCTCACTTCTACGGCCTACCTCACTGAACCAGGTTCTACCCAACTGGCTCCCGGTCCCCTCACGCTCTGTCCCCGTGTACACCTACACCTTGCCATTAATAAACTGAGTCTAGTCATCGGCCGTATCTCTGCACCTACGCTACCATTCTACTGCCCAAAGTAAGCAGCCAAGAAGTTAGACTTAACATACACACTATGGAGGGCTGCGTCAGAGTATGCCCATACAGATACAGTATACATGTATATTTATACAGTAATACTCCTAGTTGTAAGAAGCACATTGACCAGCGTGTGGTATTTAACGTTTGAGGTTGATGTGTGTTAACCTCCCGGGTCTGTTCATGTCGCAAGTCTGGAAGAGTTATAACCAAGGCCTAGAGGCTTGTAATTCATAACAGGCCTACAGGCTGGTTATATCATGGGCCTAAAAGCTAGTTATTCACACCATAGATCTAAAGGCTAGTTATTCACACCATAGGCCTAAAGGCTTGCTATTCGGCAGCAGGAGGCCAAATAAAGGAGGCAAAGGAGGTGAAACAGGAGGAAAAAGCGGGAAGAAAAATATGAAAATGATGAAGGAAATGATGACAAAGATGGTGAAGGAAATGATGACAAAGATAGTGAAGGAAATGATGACAAAGATAGTGAAGGAAATGATGACAAAGATAGTGAAGGAAATGATGACAAAGATGGTGAAGGAAATGATGACAAAGATGGTGAAGAAGAGAAGGTAAGAGTCACCGTCAGACACTTAACATTAGTGTCAGTCTCCAAGAGTGACCCTCTGAAGGTGGGGAGGGGCTCTTCATCCAAGGAAATGGAGCTGTCCTCTTGGATCGATCACGATTTCCTCCCATTCACCCAGGCGCAGATGACCCATACGGGCTTAGTGCTTTCCCTAAATAGATAATAATAGTGAACGTATGAACCAAGCCACAGAGTGAACGTATGGACCAAGCCACAGAGTGAACGTATGGACCAAGCCACAGAGTGAACGTATGGACCAAGCCACAGAGTGAACGTATGGACCAAGCCACAGAGTGAACGTATGGACCAAGCCACGGAGTGAACGTATGGACCAAGCCACGGAGTGAACGTATGGACCAAGCCACAGAGTGAACGTATGGACCAAGCCACGGAGTGAACGTATGGACCAAGCCACAGAGTGAACGTATGGACCAAGCCACGGAGTGAACGTATGGACCAAGCCACGGAGTGAACGTATGGACCAAGCCACGGAGTGAACGTATGGACCAAGCCACAGAGTGAACGTATGGACCAAGCCACAGAGTGAACGTATGGACCAAGCCACGGAGTGAACGTATGGACCAAGCCACGGAGTGAACGTATGGACCAAGCCACGGGTGAACGTATGGACCAAGCCACAGAGTGAACGTATGGACCAAGCCACAGAGTGAACGTATGGACCAAGCCACAGAGTGAACGTATGGACCAAGCCACGGAGTGAACGTATGGACCAAGCCACAGAGTGAACGTATGAACCAAGCCACAGAGTGAACGTATGGACCAAGCCACAGAGTGAACGTATGGACCAAGCCACGGAGTGAACGTATGGACCAAGCCACGGAGTGAACGTATGGACCAAGCCACAGAGTGAACGTATGGACCAAGCCACAGAGTGAACGTATGGACCAAGCCACAGAGTGAACGTATGGACCAAGCCACAGAGTGAACGTATGGACCAAGCCACAGAGTGAACGTATGGACCAAGCCACAGAGTGAACGTATGGACCAAGCCACAGAGTGAACGTATGGACCAAGCCACAGAGTGAACGTATGGACCAAGCCACAGAGTGAACGTATGGACCAAGCCACAGAGTGAACGTATGGACCAAGCCACACACTGAACGGAATGGTAATGCCTGCATGTGTTGCTGGGTGTTGCTGGTGGCTTGGCAGGCAACGTTCCTCACGTTCTCCGACAACGTAAAAATTCCTCTTGATTGTTTCATTGTTCGTAATGATGAGGTGTATGATAAGTGTCAGTGTTTGTGCTGCTCTCTCTCTCTCTCTCTCTCTCTCTCTCTCTCTCTCTCTCTCTCTCTCTCTCACGCACACAGGGGCCAGGAGCTGTGAATCGACCCCTGCAGTCACAAATAGGTGAGTACTACCCGTCTTCCTGTACACTGGTGTGAGTATATACTCACATCTTGTACTCACATATTTGTGGCTTCAGTACCTGTGTTCGTGGTCACTACAGGCCACTGAGTCCCATCGTACCTATTCTTAAATCTACGTATGGATCTTTTAGCGCAACCAAGAATAATTCTGAGCGCTGCGTGAGGCCTGGTCACAGACCGGTCCGCGGGGGCGTTGACCCCCGGAACTCTCTCCAGGTCTCTCCAGGTAGTGGCTGAGTATAATTAACCTTTCTAAAGAAGAGTTTTCGGGAAACAGGACAAGTGTTTCTCGACGCGGGTCTTTCATGACGACCTGGAGCTGGAGCTTTCGGTCATCTGACAGAGGCCTTCCGCTGGTTTCCATGGGGTTGTAGCCAGCAATAGCTCTAAGAGTATTTATACCTAGAAGAAGTTCGTAAAATTTTACTATGACAGATCCCCAATGGATTGTCCAACATGTTCCCATACCGGGCCGCGGTAGCGTCGATCCCAGAAGCCTTCTCCAGGTATACTTCAGGTATTCTCCAGGTATACTTCAGGTATTCTCCAGGTATACTTCAGGTATACTTCAGGTATTCTCCAGGTATACTTCAGGTATTCTCCAGGTATACTTCAGGTATTCTCCAGGTATACTTCAGGTATACCCTCTTCACTAGACTGGAAATCACCACCACCAGTCCTACTAGGTACCAGTATGAATTAAAAGGTATCAATGCAACATTTTTATCGTGGCAACGTTTCGCTCTCCAGGAGCTCTGTCATGCCGACAAAGCTTGACAAAGCTCCTGAAGAGTGAAACGTTTCCACAATAAAAAATGTCGTATTACTTGCACATACGTATGTCCTTTTACCTCACATATTGTCGGTAATTCTACCAATATTATTACAACTTTTATTGAATTGTTGAGAGATGGAGTCCCATACCCCATTATTTAGTTCATAACCCCTTTATTTAGTTCCCAAAAACCCCATTTTAGTTCCATCCCCATAGTTCCCATAACCCCTTTATTTAGTTCCCATAACCCCTTTATTTAGTTCCCATACCCCCTTTATTTAGTTCCCATACCCCCTTTATTTAGTTCCCATACCCCCTTTATTTAGTTCCCATACCCCATTATTTAGTTCCCATACCCCATTATTTAGTTCCCATAACCCCTTTATTTAGTTCCCATAACCCCTTTATTTAGTTCCCATACCCCCTTTATTTAGTTCCCATACCCCATTATTTAGTTCCTATAACCCCTTTATTTCCCATATCCCCATTATTTAGTTCCCATACCCCCATTATTTAGTTCCCATACCCCCATTATTTAGTTCCCATACCCCCAGGGGTCTGGATACCCCCTGTTAAGAACCCATGTTTTAGACTATGTTGTAGTATGGCAGCTTTATTGAAGGTTACGTCTACAACAATACCACTGCTCCCCCCTACCATGTACCACTACCACTACTACTACCACCACCACTACTACTACCACTATTACTACCACTACTACTACCACTACCACTACTACTACCACTGCTGTTGAAAATGGTATAAAATACCGACAAGTTGATGATTAAGACACATGTGCAACAGTTGGGTGTCTTTATTGATGACACGTTTCGCCCACACAGTAGACTTCTTCAGTCAAATACAGAGGCATCAGGTGTAGTAGTGTAATAAAGGTGATGTAATCAGTCCATCAACCTTGGAGAAATAGAATTTGAGGTGGTCAGTCCCTCAGCCTGGAGGAGAGTTCAGCCACTGAACTCTCCTCCAGCCTGAGGGACTGACCACCTCAAATACTTCTTATCCAAGGTTGATGGACTGATTACATCACCTTTATTTCATTTCTACTGCTGCCTTTGTATTTGAAGAAGCCAACTGTGTAGGCGAAACGTTTCATCAATAAAGACACCCAACTGTTGCACATGTGTCTTAATCTTCACTACTTCCACTACCAGCATTACCTTTATCCCTACTTCTCCACTTCCTTCTTTCCTCCTCTCTCTGTCCAGTTGCTGTCCTCTCCTGAATATATTGGCTCCCTCACCTTCGTGTGTTAGTGTGACTAGTCAATGATACAAGTCGGACCGAACGTAGTCATAAACATGTTTGTCCTAAATGCGGGTTGTGTATATGAGTACCTGTGAGGTTTAGCGAATTTTGCGAACAAATGGATGGGACGCTTCGCCTGCTTGTTAATATCTTCAGTTCGAAATTAACATTTGTAGAGCACAGTTCATTCTAAACAGAGCTTTGTCAAGTCGGTCTTGATAAAGCTCTGTGTGGAACGAAATCTATTCTGTAAATAAAGATTTGCGTCTTGTGTGTCAGACGTGGACGTTGGTCAGTGGCGTAGCTAGAACCAGCGGGGTGTACCGTAACAGAGTCTTGTCTTCGATAATCTCTTCCCAGAACACTACACACACTGACCAGTACTGTTGTTGATTATTATCTTCCGTGTTAGGTATTGCTTTTAGTATGTTTCGCTGGCACTGTTAAATATTTGAGGCATGTATGTGCATATTGAGAGGCAATTGTAGCATAATTAAGATTGGAGGTGTGTCCAAAGATGTTGATTTCTCTCTCTCTCTCTCTCTCTCTCTCTCTCTCTCTCTCTCTGTCTCTCTCACACACACACACACACACAGGCATGAGAAATTTCCTGCAGGAGGTTCTGTGGGAAAGGGAAATGGAAGGACACTCAGTAAATGAAATGATGGAATACGTAGCGGCAAAGTGCAAGGAGGCAGAGGAACGGTTTATACCCAAAGGAAAAAGATTAAATGGGAAGACCAGAAACAGCCCCTGGTTTACCCAAAGGTGCAGGGAGGCGAAGGCTCAGAGTGTCAGAGAATGGAAAAGGTACAGAAGGCATAGAACCCAAGTAAACAAAGAGAGTAGTCGAAGAGCTAGAAACGAGTATGCACAGGTACGGAGGGAGGCCCAGAAACAGTACGAAAATGACATAGCATCGAAAGTTAAGTCTGACCCGAAACTGATGTACAGTCACATCAGAAGGAAGACAACAGTCAAGGACCAGGTGATAAGGCTGAGGAGAGAGGATGGGGAACTCACAAGTAATGATCAAAAGGTATGTGAGGAGCTCAACTCGAGGTTTAAGGAAGTATTCACAGTGGAGGCAGGAAGGCAGCTGGGTAGACAGGACGGGGTGCGTCACCAACAAGGGATGTATCAAGTGCTGGAGGGCATACACACAACTGAGGGGGAGGTGAAGCAGTTACTCAGTGACCTTGATACCTCAAAGGCGATGGGTCCGGACAATATCTCCCCGTGGGTCCTTCGGGAAGGAGCTGAGGTTCTGAGAGTGCCACTTACCATAATATTCAACACATCACTTGAAACTAGGCAGCTACCTGAGATATGGAAAAAGGCCAACGTAGTCCCCATCTTTAAAAAGGAGACAGAAAAGAGGCACTAAACTATAGACCAGTGTCACTTACGTGTATAGTATGCAAAGTCTTAGAGAAAATCATCAGGAAAAGAATGGTGGAGCATCTGGAGCAGAACAGGATAATCAACGACAGACAGCATGGATTCAGGGAAGGCAAATCCTGTGTAACAAACCTCCTGGAGTTCTATGATAAAGTAACAGAGGTAAGGCAAGAGAGAGAAGGGTGGGTTGACTGCATTTTTCTGGACTGCAGGAAGGCCTTTGACACAGTTCCTCATATGAGATTAGTGAAGAAGTTGGAAGACCAAGCGTGTATAACAGGAAGGGCACTGGAATGGATCAGGGAATACCTCACAGGGAGGCAACAACGGGTCATGGTGCGTGATGAGGTATCACAGTGGGCGCCGGTGACGAGCGGTGTACCGCAGGGGTCAGTCCTAGGACCAGTGCTATTCTTGGTATATGTTAATGACATGACGGACGGGATAGACTCAGAAGTGTGTCTGTTCGCAGATGATGTGAAATTAATGAGGAAAATCACATCGGATGAAGACCAAGCAGGACTTCAAAGAGACCTGGACAAGCTTGACATCTGGTCTAGCAACTGGCTTCTCGAATTTAACCCCACCAAATGCAAAGTCATGAGGATCGGAGAAGGGCAAAAAAGACCGCTGACAGAGAACAGGCTAGGTGGACAAAGGCTACAAACCTCATCAAAGGAGAAAGATCTTGGGGTGAGTATAACGCCAAGCACGTCTCCGGAAACACATCAACCAGATAACCGCGGCAGCATATGGGCGACTGGCAAACCTAAGATTAGCGTTTCGTTACCTTAACAAGGAATCGTTCAAGACACTGTACACCGTGTACGTCAGGCCCATACTAGAATATGCAGCACCAGTCTGGAACCCACACCTGGTCAAGCACGTCAAGAAATTAGAGAAAGTGCAAAGGTTTGCGACAAGGCTAGTTCCACAGCTCAGGGGAATGCCATATGAAGAAAGGTTGAGGGAAATAGGACTAACAACACTGGAGGACAGAAGGGTTAGAGGAGACATGATAACGACATACAAAATACTGCACGGAATCGATAAGGTAGATAGTGACAGGATGTTCCAAAGAGGGAACACAGAAACAAGGGGACACAACTGGAAGCTGAAGACCCAGATGAGTCAAAGGGATGTTAGGAAGCACTTCTTCAGCCATAGAGTAATTAGGAAGTGGAATAGTCTAGCGAACGATATAGTGGAGGCGGGAACCATACATAGTTTTAAGACAAAGTATGATAAAGCTCAGTAGCGGACAGCAAAGAGGCGGGGCCAGGAGCTGAGTCTCGACCCCTGCAACCACAATTAGGTGAGTACAGTCACACACACACACACAGTCACACACACTAACATATATATATATATATATATATATATATATATATATATATATATATATATATATATATATATATTATAGATAGATAGATAGATCCAGCGCTACGGGGAAAGACATGAGAGGAGCCAGAACAAGGCAACATAGATGAAAGTTAAACACTGAACTAAGCAAGAGGGTTGTTAGGAAATACCTCGTCAGTGTCAGAGTGATCAAGTGCAACAAGCGGAGCACCGACTCCAAGCTGAGGGACTGATTACCTCAAACTACTCCTCATGTTCCGCCTTTCTCTGCAGTGGACTGAAGAAGCCACTGGCTGCCGAAACGTTTCTAGAATAAAGATACCCAAGTGTTGCACAAGTGCCTTCTTATTTATCAAGCAAAATCAAGTTTTGGTAGGCAAGCTTCTTATGGTTTCAAAAGTATATATATACAATATGGTCTAGAAGGCAAGAAACCACAAAGTATATACATAGAGACGCGTGTATCTCTGTGTATAAACACTAAATTGTGTATGGTGATCTGAGGCTTAATTTTGATTCCTATTATAGTGATTAACGTTTTGAAGGTACGGTGATGTGAAGCCTGTATCACCCACCTGCACTGTCACCCACCTGCACTGTCACCCACCTGCACTGTCACCCACCTGCACTATCTTATATATATATATATATATATATATATATATATATATATATATATATATATATATATATATATATATATATATATATATCTTAAACAATATCTCTCAACTCGCTAAGATCTTATATACCTTAGGGGAAAATCTACAAGCACGACAAAGAGAATCAATGATCCAATTTGTGAGCACTTGTGGTGGTGCGTGTAGGTTGTAGAGCATTACTGGTCCCCTCATCCTCCCCACGACCCCTCAAGCCTTCCTCTCTGCCCTTTTAACACTGAGCTCTACTAGAACGAAGCCCTTGAAGCTACCGTAACTACTGAGTCCGTAGCGTATTGCTTGACGATATCCCTGAAGCTCTATCGAAGTCTTCCAGTACTTTGAGTATTGAGTTTGTGTCTTCAAAAAGACGAGAGTTTTATAGCTTGTGGTTACTTCCTCCAGTTTGTCGCCTTTTATATAAAGAATGAAAATCTACAGTGCCTCGGTCAGATGACCAGAAGCTCCAGCTGTGGGTCATCATATGACTAAGACCCGCGTCAGGAAACACTTGTCCTGTTTCCTGACAAACCTAATACCTACCTAACAATGCCGTGACTGCAATAATTCACTACGAGGCCGCACCTAGTGTTGTGACGATGTTTTGGTCCGTTCTGGACCGTGGACCAGGATTTTTGGATGGTCCATGATGGACAGAAGCGTCGGCGTTAGTGGTGGGTTCGAAGTGCGTTTTTTTTGGTGTATCGAGAGGTGTGAAGGAGGGTGGGGTGTGAAGGAGGGTGGGGTGTGAAGGAGGGTGGGGTGTGAAGGAGGGTGGGGTGTGAAGGAGGGTGGGGTGTGAAGGAGGGTGGGGTGTGAAGGAGGGTGGGGTGTGAAGGAGGGTGGGTGTGAGAGGGTGGGTGAAGGAGGGTGGGGTGTGAAGGAGGGTGGGGTGTGAGGAGGGTGGGGTGTGAAGGAGTGGGTGAAGGAGGTGGGGTGTGAAGGAGGGTGGGGTGTGAAGGATGTCAGACAGAGGCTACTCACCACATTCTCACTGACAATCAGTGAACTGTAGAGGCACTCCAGTGTAGTGGCCGTCCTGAGTCATCATTGTACCTGGCACTTGCAATACTGTGTCACCAGAGAGACAGAGAGAGACAGAGAGACAGACAGAGAGAGAGACACACACACAGAGAGAGAGAGAGAGAGAGAGAGAGAGAGAGAGAGAGACGAGAGAGACAGAGACAGAGACAGAGAGAGACAGAGAGACAGACAGAGAGACAGACAGAGAGAGAGAGAGCGCGAGAGACAGAGAGAGAGAGAGATATAGAGAGAGACACAGAGAGAGAGAGAGAGGAGAGAGCGAGAGAGACAGAGAGACAGACAGAGAGAGAAGACACAGAGAGAGAGACACAGAGAGAGAGAGAGAGCGAGAGAGACAGAGACAGAGAGAGAGAGAGAGATCACACATGAATACAGAAAGTTGACTCTGCTACTTTCTTTCGTATTGTTGGTTTCTGTGAATGATGTTTCTCCGTAATTATTGTAGTTTGACCTTGTCAAGATGTGACGATATCTCTGGACCTGGTAATCGTTGCCAACCCAGCCACTGCTGCTGCTACTGCTGTTTCTTCTGCTGCTGCTGCTACTGCTGTTTCTTCTGCTGCTGCTGCTACTGCTGTTTCTTCTTCTTCTGCTGCTGCTGCTACTGCTGTTTCTGCTGCTACTGCTGTTTCTTCTGCTACTGCTGTTTCTTCTTCTGCTGCTGCTGCTGCTGCTGCTGTTTCTTCTGCTACTGCTGTTTCTTCTGCTGCTGCTGCTGCTGTTTCTTCTGCTACTGCTGTTTCTTCTGCTGCTGCTGCTGCTGCTGCTGTTTCTTCTGCTACTGCTGTTTCTTCTGCTGCTGCTGCTGTTTCTTCTGCTACTGCTGTTTCTTCTTCTGCTGCTGCTGAGCTGTTATGACAACAATTCATCTTATTTCTGTACTTTTCATTTAAAACATCTTCTTATCCTCCGATTTGTTCTCGTTCTTCATCTCGTTTTTTTTTATCTTCTAGTTTTTTCATCCTGTTCTCATCTCTAATTTCTTCTCAGTTTCCAATTTATTCTCACCACTAAGTTCATTTAATTCAAGTAGGTTCAAATATCAGTGCCTTCCCCCCCCCCCTCTTATAAACATCGTGTCCAGCAAGACTTGTCTGCCGCTCTCACCTGTTTTGTAGTCTCTCTCTCCCTCCAGGTTTCCCCTGTAGTCTCTCTCTCCCTCCATGTTTCCCCTGTAGTCTCACTCTCCCTCCATGTTTCCCCTGTAGTCTCTCTCTCCCTCCAGGTTTCCCCTGTAGTCTCTCTCTCCCTCCATGTTTCCCCTGTAGTCTCTCTCTCCCTCCATGTTTTCCCTGTAGTCTCTCTCCCTCCAGGTTTCCCCTGTAGTCTCTCCCTCCATGTTTCCCCTGTAGTCTCTCTCTCCCTCCATGTTTTCCCTGTAGTCTCTCCCTCCATGTTTCCCCTGTAGTCTCTTCCTCCATGTTTCCCCTGTAGTCTCTCTCTCCTCCATGTTTCCCTGTAGTCTCTCTCCTCCATGTTTCCCTGAGTCTCTCTCTCCTCCATGTTTCCCCTGTAGTCTCTCTCTCCTCCATGTTTCCCCTGTAGTCTCTCTCTCCCTCCATGTTTCCTGTAGTCTCTCTCTCCTCCATGTTTCCCATGTAGTCTCTCTCTCCTCCATGTTTTCCCTGTAGTCTCTCTCCTCCAGGTTTCCCTGTAGTCTCTCTCCTCCATGTTTCCCTGTAGTCTCTCTCTCTCCATGTTTTCCCTGTAGTCTCTCCTCCATGTTTCCCTGTAGTCTCTTCCTCCATGTTTCCCTAGTCTCTCTCTCCCTCCATGTTTCCCTGTAGTCTTCTCTCCTCCATGTTTCCCCTGTAGTCTCTCTCTCCCTCTATGTTTCCCTGTAGTCTCTTCTCCTCCATGTTTCCCTGTAGTCTCTCTTCCCTCCATGTTTCCCTGTAGTCTCTCTCTCCTCCATGTTTCCCTGTAGTCTCTCTCTCCTCCATGTTTTCCCTGTAGTCTCTCCCTCCATGTTTCCCTGTAGTCTCTTCCTCCATGTTTCCTGTGTCTCTCTCCTCCATGTTTCCTGTAGTCTCTCCTCCATGTTTCCCCTGTGTCTCTCTCTTCCATGTTTCCCTGTAGTCTCTCTCTCCCTCCATGTTTCCCTGTAGTCTCTCTCTCCCTCCATGTTTCCCCTGTAGTCTCTCTCTCCCTCCATGTTTCCTGTAGTCTCTCTCTCCCTCCATGTTTCCTGTTCTCTCTCCTCCAGTTTCCCTGTAGTCTCCTCTCCTCCATGTTTCTGTGTCCTCTCTCCCTCCATGTTTCCTAGTCTCTCCTCCATGTTTCCCTGTAGTCTCTTCCTCCATGTTTCCCCTGTAGTCTCTCTCTCCTCCATGTTTCCCTGTAGTCTCTCTCCCTCCATGTTTCCCTGGTCTGTTTCCTCGTTCTCTCCTCTTCCGTTCTCTCTCTCCTGTTTCCTTCTTCCTCCATTCCTTTCTCTCCATTTTCCCCCTTTTCTCAGCTTCCTCCTCCAGCTTTAGTCTCTCCTCCATGTTCCGTTCTTCTGTTGTCTCTTCAGTTCCAGCATTTCTCCTCCATGTTTCCAGTCTCTCTCTCAGTCTCTCTCCTCCGTTTCACTTCTCTGTTTCTTAGTCTCTCCTCCAGTTCCTGTGCTCTCCTCCATTCGTCTCTCCTCTGTTTCTTGTCTCTCTCCCCCATGTTTCCGATTCTCCAGTATCTCTCTCCCAGTTGCTCTCTCCTCCATTTCGTCCTCCTCCATGTTCTGTCTTTCTCCTGTCTCTCCCTCCATGTTTCCCAGTCTCTCTCTCCTCCATGTTTCCCTGTAGTCTCTCCCTCCATGTTTCCTGTAGTCTCTTCCTCCATGTTTCCCTGTAGTCTCTCTCTCCCTCCATGTTTCCCAGTCTCTCTCCTCCATGTTTCCTGTTCTCTCTCCTCCATGTTTCCTGAGTCTCTCCTCCATGTTTCCCTGTAGTCTCTCTCTCCCTCCATGTTTCCCTGTAGTCCTCTCTCCCTCCATGTTTCCCCTGTAGTCTCTCTCTCCCTCCATGTTTCCCTTGTCTCTCTCTCCCTCCATGTTTCCCTGTAGTCTCTCTCTCCCTCCATGTTTCCCTGTAGTCTCTCTCTCCTCCATGTTTCCCTGTAGTCTCTCTCTCCATGTTTCCCTGTAGTCTCTCTCCTCCATGTTTCCCTGTAGTCTCTCTCTCCTCCATGTTTCCCTGTAGTCTCTCTCTTCCTCTCCTCTCCATGTTTTCCCTGTAGTCTCTTCCTCCATGTTTCCCCTGTAGTCTCTTCCTCCATGTTTCCCCTGTAGTCTCTCTCTCCCTCCATGTTTCCCCTGTAGTCTCTCTCTCCCTCCATGTTTCCCCTGTAGTCTCTCTCTCCCTCCATGTTTCCCCTGTAGTCTCTTCCTCCATGTTTCCCCTGTAGTCTCTCTCTCCCTCCATGTTTCCCCTGTAGTCTCTCTCTCCCTCCATGTTTCCCTGTAGTCCTCTCTCCCCTCCATGTTTCCCCTGTAGTCTCTCTCTCCCTCCATGTTTCCCCTGTAGTCTCTCTCTCCCTCCATGTTTCCCCTGTAGTCTCTCTCTCCCTCCATGTTTCCCCTGTAGTCTCTCTCTCCCTCCATGTTTCCCCTGTAGTCTCTCTCTCCCTCCATGTTTCCCCTGTAGTCTCACTCTCCCTCCATGTTTCCCCTGTAGTCTCACTCTCCCTCCAGGTTTCCCCTGTAGTCTCACTCTCCCCCTCCATGTTTCCCCTGTAGTCTCACTCTCCCTCCAGGTTTCCCTGTAGTCTCACTCTCCTCCTCCATGTTTCCTCCAGTCTCCAGTCTCTCTCCCTCCATGTTTCCCTGTAGTCTCACTCTCCCCTCCATGTTTCCCTGTAGTCACTCTCCGAGCAACTCCAATGTGTACTCACATATATGTGGTTGCAGGGGTCGATTCACAGCTCCTCTGTGTGTAGTAGTAGTAGTAGTAGTAGTAGTAGTAGTAGTAGTAGTAGTAGTAATAGTAGTAGGTGTGTGTTTGTTGACAACTGTCAAAGACATCTTGAGTCTCTTGACCTGATGTGTCTTTTACCATCTGTGTTTGTGTGATTGTGCATGGGGATGCATGTGTGTTTTTGTACACGTCTGTGTTTGTGTGATTGTGCATGGGGATGCATGTGTGTTTTTGTACACGTCTGTGTTTATGTGATTGTGCATAGGGATGCATGTGTGTTTTTGTACACGTCTGTGTCTGAGTGTGTATGTGTGTGCATGTGGGCGTGTCAAAAAAAAAAAAAACCAGGCCAGGGCTCTCGAGCAGGGGAAAAGTCATCTCAAAGTTAACTCCGGCTAGAAGTCAACAGCCTGAGATACATTACTCTCTCCCTCCCTCACCATGCAAAATATTCACCTCAATACACAAATAACCCGCACATAGGAGAGAGGAGCTTACGACGACGTTTCGGTCCAACCTGAGCCATTTACAAAGTCACACTAACACAAAAGAGTGAGGGAGACAGTATATATAGGTGAGGGAGACAGTATATATAGGTGAGGGAGAAAGGGACGGGACCAAGAGAGGAAGAAAAATGGTTCAGGTCATAAGCTTCTCTCTTCTATGTACGGGTTATATGTGTACTTCTTCCCCTTGTTCACCTAGCACCAATTAGGTACCCAGGAGCAAGCTAACTGTTGTGGATAGCATCCTGGGAAAGAGAACATAATGGACCCCAGTGGAAATAAGCCATACTGATGAGATTTCAAGGGTTATCCTGGGTTATTAAGCTTCAAGGTTAATATTCTAAACAGAACCCTCCTCTGCTTCGCCATCAAAGCCACAATTACCTACAATAATTTCCTCTATAAAGAAACATTAACCAAAGCCTAAACTTTCACAAGACTCATAAAACTATTCCACTCGTAGCTATTGCAGTCAATATTAGATAAGGTTTATTTTGGGAAAGAATTAATCAGAATTCTTTTACTTGTATGAAGAAGTCATTGTTTATCCTGTTAGCTAGAGATGTTGACCTTGAGTGACCGTGAGTGGGGGGACGAGAGGAGAGAGGGGAGGAGGAGAGGTGAGAGTGGGGTGAGTGAGGGGTCAGGTACACAGATCCTACAGGTGGTGAGACGTTGATATAACCACATGGGAACAAACTTCCCACGAGTCGTCATCCTGTATGACTCTGCTTCTAATGAATAAAATCAAATTAAAGGTTATATACCCAGATGTACTCCTTATGACCTTTATACGGCCTGGATCTTATGGATTTTTGTTGTATTTAGTTTTCGTTACTGTCCACAGGATGGAAGAAGCGTGGTTAATAAACTACTAGCAGCTTTGATAGCAAAATTAACAACTTTCTTGTCTCTTTCCCCTGATCAGGTGAAGATATGGGGACCACCCATGGAACTCGTCCTTAATCCATCTAAATGGAAAATTATCTCAACCAACTAGCAAACATTGGATGCTGTGAGATTCATACCAGCAGCTGCATCAACCATTTTCCCCACGAACAGCATCCTGCTTGGATCTCCTCTTGGAACTAATACCATTAGCACTATTCTCAAGAGTAAACTGGATGACTTGAGGAAGATGGAATAATGAACAAACAATCTGGACGTCCTTGATGCCTTGTACCTTGATGTTTTGTGCAGCTGACATGTTTCTTAAGATGCACATCCTCATGTGACAACCCAGAACTACACAAATATGAGGTCTACTGAAGTCAGTATTTACAAACGTGCTCAATCTTACTTTAGAAAATGAGTAGTCGGAGCAAGCTACACTTACAGACTATGGGGCCCAAGTGTCTGTAAGGCATCACAGACAACATTCCCAGTATTCCTGTCGTCAAGTGTAGCATCCTGCTAACTTATAATAGAAATTCTCCCTAAATGCCTCACTGACAATATTGTTTCACAATTCAGAGCTCGTTAATGGAACCAGGTTCTGGAATACTCTTATAGGTTCTTTAACCTTACTGGGACTCCTTAACAACAACAATAACTTAACAAAACTTCAGCGTGAGTGTCTGGGAAGGACAGAGCTTGCCTCCTGACTGTGAGATCTCCTCCTGTAGGTGATTTTTCTCTTGGTTCTTCTTAATTCCTCTCAAGGCTCATGCCTCGAGCCGCTGGTCATTCATATTGGTGGTTTTCTTCGTGTTGTCGCCTCTGTCCTCACCGAACACAGGTGTATCTACGGCAGTGCGTCGGCATACTGATTTATGTACCATAGTCTTGTTTGCTGTAGACCTGAGGGAAGACTTGCAATGAAGGAAGAGGTTAACATAATCAAGATAAATTTTGCAACATCCTGATATCTAGCAATAAAGGAGAACCAGAAGAGCTGGAGTAACCTGAACTAGTCTAACAAAAGCCTGGGATAAATTGACCTATGAAATTATCAGGGAAAAAGGCTCTTATAATCAATTAATTTTCTTGCAACCAGAGGGAGGACCATCCATGGTAGGAGGGTAAAGACACAATGCTGCTGCTGCTGTTGCTGCTGCTGTTATTGCTGCTGCTCCGACGGTTCGTGTCTGTTCTTTCCCACTGCCATGCGCAAAAGCCCATCTGCCTACAGTGGCTTCTCTCTCTCTTTTTCTTAACCACTTCCGATCTCATTCTCATGCCATCACAGTGTACACCGATGGTTCTAAGTCTTCTGACGGCGTCGGATTCGCAGCAGTGTTTCCTGACAGCGTCGTGCGAGGGCATTTATTGTCGCCGGCCAGCATTTTTACGGCTGAATTGTATGCCATTCTCGTAGCATTTATCCGTATTGCATCTATGTCTGTGTCACCATTTGTGGTAGTTTCAGACTCCCTTAGTGCTTTATAGGCTATACGAAAATGTGATACACCTCACCCCCTAGTTCTTCGTATCCAACTTTGGTTATGTCGTATCTTTAGCAAGCACAAAGATATTGTTTTTTGTTGGGTCCCTGGTCATGTTGACATACAGGGCAATGAACAGGCAGACACTGCTGCGCGGTCAGCAGTACATGACCTTCCAGTTTCATATAGAGGTGTTCCATTCACAGACTATTTTGCTGTAATTACTACCCACCTTCACACCGTTGGCAACAACGTTGGTCTGATCTGCTCCATAACAAACTACAGTCTATTAAACCAAGTATAAGTTTCTGGCCGTCATGTCATCAATGTCGAGGTTTTGATGATGGACCCTCCTTTAATCCAGACTCTCATTGACTTTTTGACAGCAACTGATTTACTGCACAAACTCTGATGATAATGACTCTAGCACTCCTCACTGCCCTTCCTGCCTCAATCTCTTGCTACCCAATACCCCTGCATCTTTCCCTGCCCTGCTGCGCTGTATGCCCCTTGTATGTTTAGCGCTTCTTTTGATTATAATAACAATAATACTGCTGTTGTTGCTGTTACTGCTTCTGGTGCTGCTGCTGTTGTTGGGGCTGCTGCTGTTCTTGTTATTGTCAACGGTATTACTTTTATAGGATATGTATTATTGCTGGTACCATTTATAGTCATGTTCCCTCACTAAGCCATGACGTCACGTGCTTCCCCGCACATGGGCGGTAGCCCACAGGCCTCTCACTCCCTACTAGGCCGTCTGGTGACCAGACGCATAGACAAGGCTGGGTTTCTCTACCAAGTATTCTCAATATAATCGCCTCCATAACAGACATCTGCGATTCCTTTGCTACCATCTCCCGTCCAAGAACCTTCACAATAAATGGTGGCAGCTTTTGGCACGTAATTTTCTAAATTACGATTGATGGGGAGTGATATATTTTGACCAAGCCTGGCGGACGTTCCGTGAACAGCAGTGTGTAGGCCTAAGCTCAGCCGGCCAGCAGTCTCTAGCATCTCTACACATCTTCACAGCTTCCTGGTGTATATGCTTAGTGTTTGTGGCTTTGTGTGGGAATTTGCAAGGAGTTGCTCAGAGTTCAATGCAAATTAAACCAACCCAGGTTATGTCAGTCTGTACAAGATACCCTAAGCCAGTAAGCCAGCCATCTACCCTGATTCAATACGTCTGTGTAATCGCTTGCAAGCAACTCCAGCCGTCTCAGTGTGACCAATGTAGAGGATTAAGCCAGCCAACCCAACCCAGCTGAGAGAGAAATAAGCCAACCCAGTTTCTCTTAGAAATTACAGACTCCAGTGTGCTGTCCTTACTCTGTACAACCAGAAAATTACTGGTCAAAAAAGGAAATTACCATTCCTGTGGCATAGGTGGCTTGTTGTGTGTTAAGCCAGACAGTATCGTGAGAAGGGTGTTAGTGTCCAGCCAGAGAGCCATCAGCGTGGTTACCAGCCAGCAGTTAGTTTTAACATCTTTATTATGCGCCCCATACCCATCCTGTGGGCGGTAGTCACCCCATACCCATCCTGTGGGCGGTAGTCACCCCATACCCATCCTGTGGGTGGTAGTCACCCCATACCCATCCTGTGGGCGGTAGTCAAAGGATTACAGAGGTACATAATGGGTCCAGGGACTGGGCCCCAAAGTTTGATAGCTGAACAAGTTACAAAGGTAATGAACTATTTACAAAGTTACATCTGGTGCAATGATAATGAGTTATTTATACAAACAGCACCACGCCCTACCACACCACCCTGCCCACCCACCAAGCCGCCCAGTGCCATAAACCGTCCACCCTGCCAAGCCGCCCAGTGCCATAAACCGTCCACCCTGCCAAGCCGCCCAGTGCCATAAACCGTCCACCCTGCCAAGCCGCCCAGTGCCATAAACCGTCCACCCTGCCCACCCACCAAGCCGCCCAGTGCCATAAACCATCCACCCGGCCCACCCACCAAGCCGCCCAGTGCCATAAACCATCCACCCGGCCCACCCACCAAGCCGCCCAGTGCCACGCACCGTCATCCATCCATATATCTGTCTTCTACCATCCTTATCTATAATAATAATTTCTTTATTTCTACAAGTACATGTACAAGGTATACAGTCCTAGCTGACATCAATGACACACTACTGTATAGAAAGCCCCTTGTTATGCAGA
Organism: Cherax destructor; assembly: GCA_009830355.1. Classification (NCBI taxonomy): domain Eukaryota; kingdom Metazoa; phylum Arthropoda; class Malacostraca; order Decapoda; family Parastacidae; genus Cherax; species Cherax destructor. Next base: position 66,803 of record WNWK01008438.1, on the reverse strand, counting down.
GCATTTCGGGCAAATAAGGTCAGTTTTGTCCCAGGATGCAACTCACACCAGTCGACTAACGCCCAGGTACCTATTTTACTGATGGGTGAACATGGACAGCAGGTGTCTTAAGAAAACACGTCCTAATGTTTCCAGCCATACCGGGGATCGATGCCCAGACCTCAGTGTGTGAGCTGAGTGCTCTACCATTCGAGCTACGGGACAAGAGAACTGATCAAGTGAAGGCTAATGAAAGATCCTAGTGTCCATTGGTCATCGGAAAGTGATTATACTGAGAATATTTGGTAGAGAAGCCCAGCCTTGTGTGTGGGTCTAGCAGGGAGTGAGACAAGTCTGTGAGGTATGGCCCATGTGCGGGGAAGCACGTGACGTCACGGCTTAGCAAGGGAGCATGACTATACATGGTACTACGAATTATATACATATACTACACAACTAACACTGTTGACATTGTTGCTGGTGCCATGTGTGCAATTAAAACATCAGTGCAGTCACTGTTCTCTTCAAGCACTAGGTAATCTGCACATGTTCTGATACCTATTTAAGTAGCTGTATTTGTGTACCTGTGCCTGAATAAACTTAATAACAAAATTCCCTTACACGTCTGCCCCCCCCCCCCACACACGAACAGTGTTGCCAAGTGTTATACATGTGGCAGGGTCACGTGGGTGTCACAGCAGCATCATGAAGGTCACTGATGAGATCACTGAGAGCATCCCAGGGCTCGCACGTGTTTTTCTCATACTCACTTTAATGTCAGATGGACGCCCCCTCTCTCTCTCTCTCTCAGCAGAGGAAATAGAGACGAATCAGACAACAGCAGCAGCAGACACAACATAAAAAACACAAACTACAACAGAGACAACAGGCTCAGAACAACAACAACAGCGCAGACAGAACAACAGAGACAACAGGCGCAGACAGAACAACAGAGACAACAGGCGCAGACAGAACAACAGAGACAACAGGCGCAGACAGAACAACAGAGGCAACAGGCGCAGGCGCAGACAGAACAACAGAGGCAATGGCAACAGAGACAAAAGTGGTACGAGAGAGCAGACACAAAAGTATAAACCAAAACAACGTGACGCTGACCATCATGCCATCCACACCACTGTAAAAAAACTTCACAGCAACGGAGGAGGAGGTAGCAACGGTGGTGGAGGTAGCAACGGTGGTGGAGGTAGCAACGGTGGTGGAGGTAGCAACGGTGGAGGAGGTAGCAACGGTGGTAGATGTAGCAACGGTGGTGGAGGTAGCAACGGTGGAGGTAACAACGGTGGTGGAGGTAGCAACAGTGGAGGTAACAACGGTGGTGGAGGTAGCAACAGTGGAGGAGGTAGGAACAGTGGGTGGAGGAGGTAGCAACAGTGGTGAAGGTAGCAACGGTGGTGAAGGTAGCAACGGTGGAGGAGGGAACAGCAGTGGAGGAGGAAATAACGGTCGAGGAGGGAACAACGGAGAAGGGAATAACAGAGGGAACAACGGTGGTGGAGGGAACAACGGTGGTGGAGGGAACAACGGTGGTGGAGGGAACAACGGTGATGGAGGGAACAACGGTGGTGGAGGGAACAATAATAAACACAGCAACTAGACAATGTGTTCTCGAAATCAAACATCTATTTTTAACCAAATTGTCCTTCTTCTTGTTCTTCTTTTTCGTTCATTTCAAAGAACTCAAATTATCGATATATATATATATATATATATATATATATATATATATATATATATATATATATATATATATATATATATATATATATATATATATATATATATTAATGTTTATGTGAAGTTGGGTCAGGTCAGGTCAGGGGCCTCCAACCTTTCGCATTCCATGCGTCAATTTTTTCTCTGGTTCAGATGCGTCATACAACACTTGTAACCCCATTCAGTTCTCTAAAAATATGTTAAAATTATTAAATATAAAGACATGATAAACATTACTCACTTTAATGAGACTTGTGAGTCTGATGTGTCCAGCTTGTAATGTCTGGAGTTAGTTACTGAGAACAGCAGAGAATTATTCAAATTTGAGTCAGTCAGTCGTGACCTCAGTTTGTTTTTAATCCATTTCCTGGATGACAATGCTTGTTCGCATCTGTACGTTGTTCCGAGACCACAGATATAACTGCACAAATTTTCTTATTTCTGGAAAATGGAAAATGTTCACAGGTTAATGGTCGCCAAAAATTGTGTCAAAAGCATTTGGGATTGAGGGAAGCTCATCAAATTTCAATTTCAATAATGAATTTCCTTTCAAAACAATAAGTACCAGTTGTATTTTATTAGGCATCTCATGGATTTTTTCTTCGCTAATTAAAAAATTGGTCTATAAATGTGAGTATGCCGTTTTCTTTAGCAAAATCACTAAAACGACTTTCAAATGACTCTTGCAATAATCTGATTTTCTCAATACATTCTGTAAAACTGCCATTATTTTCAGCACATTCTGTTCTTTTAAATGTACAAACTGACTCAAATCCCCATTTTCAAACTGAGAATATAAACAATTTTAACTTTCCTCAGGCAGCTCATTCTTCTCTTCTAAAAAATCTAGGAACACCAATTTTTCAGTTTCCAAAAATCTATTGAGGACGTGTCTTCTAGAAAGGCAGTGCGCCTCACAACGAAGGACAAGATCACCATATTCCAAATCTAACAATTCACAATATTCTCTGAATTCTCTTCCGTTTAATTCTCTTGCTCTAATTTTACACAAACATTACACAACCGACAGCATAATATGTTGCAAATTTAAAGTTTTTTTCCCACGGTGACTCTTGGTGTACAATGCTGTGACATTTTAGTAAAATGACGACCTAAAGAGATTTCAAGTTTGTACTGACGGTGCTCCGTCAGTACAAACACTGATCAGTTTACTAGACTCTAGTTGCAGATTTTTTAGACATGACTTTGCAGATCCGGCTGGGATACAAGTATTTTTGGCAGGTTAAATCACCACCACCAGATGTAGACCAAATGAAATGAACACTTTGCTAGATGGATTATTGTCACACCCTGCGTCATTATGTACTGGAGTGCGATAACATTAATGAATTTAGAGACAACTCACTCAGGTGTTTAAGAAATATCAAAGTATTTTATCCACAGTGGTATATTACAGACCATTCTGGAAAAATACCCTGACTTTGCTCCCTGTAAATAAAGCATTACCACGTGTGTGTGTGACCAAATTAATGTCTGCATAAATAACCCATTACGATTATGACCGGATATAAACATGTAAATATTTCATTACAGGAGTCTGAGGTAATCAGTCCCTTAGCCTGAGGGACTGATTACCTCAAACTCCTTTTTTTTCCCCACCGTTCTTCTTTGTATTGGACAGAAGAAGTCACTGGCTGGCGAAATGTTTCCTCAATAAACACTGCCAGATGTCGCACATGTCTCTCAGTCAACAAGTTGGGATATAGATTTCCATGTAATAACTTAATAATGCCTTTTCCGATCAGTTTTAAACTTTCAGCGGTGACGCATCTTGTTTAGAGAAAGACTTGGATTGTAACTGGATTGTATATCTGCTAATTTTTCGATTTTATTTCAAGTTTTAAGCAGTGCATAAGTTTTTGTTGTGGCTCCTCATCTACAGCCAGTGTCGAAAAAAAAAATCTTACAGGATTGTATAGCGTTAACATACTGATATAAATATGAAAATAAAGATAAAAAAAAATATTAAGAGCTTATTGTTTTATGGCATTTTGATGTTTGACAATAAACATACATAACATACACACACATCTAACAGCAGTACAGTGAGGTTTTGCACTGTCATGATTTTCTAGCTAACCTACACTTCCCTACGGTTAATTGTCAAACAAAATACGCAAACTGGAGGTTTGCGTATTTTGTTTGCGTATTTTGTGCTGATCGACGTGTTTGTGTTGGAAGATTATCTAAAACAGAGGAGGAATTTTTTTTAGCTATAAATTATATATATATATATATATATATATATATATATATATATATATATATATATATATATATATATATATATATATATATATATATATATATATGTCATGCCGAATAGGTAAAATTGGTCAATTAGCAAGAAGAACTCATTTAAAATTAAGTTTTTTTTTTTTAAATCTCTTATACGATTAAAAATGTTTTTTTTTTCATTTATGTTAATGTAAAAATTAATAATTTTGTACCAAAAGTACCTTAGAAAACTTACCTAACCTTATTATAACAAGCGCAATTTAATTTAGCCTAATCCAACTAAATATATTTTAGATAAGTTTACAATAATTTAATAATAAACAAACATAATGAAATATATTTTTTTCGTTAGGTTCAGAATGATTTTTGCGAAATTATTGCATACACAAATTTTCGCTTTTCTTATTCGGCAAGAAGAACGTTGCTATTTAAGTTTTACCTATTCGGCACGACATATATACGTGGCTAAAAACACCTGGGAAGTCATACAGAAACACGTAAATTATCATTTTATATCAAACTTTTCTAATTCGTTTCAGCTGGAAAATAGAGCGAAATTTTAATATTTTATACGTAGTAAAAAACGTCACATTTCGCAGCATTTCCATTTTTGTTTTCAAGAATTTTTTGGTCATTTTAAATTTCTGTCAAATTTAATATTTTTGCTTAAAAAGCAACAGCAGGACATATAGCTGTGGGGGATGACCACCGTCACAGCTACGCCATATTGAGCTAGCTCTCTTCTCTCTCTCTCTCTCTCTCTCTCTCTCTCTCTCTCTCTCTCTCTCTCTCTCTCTCTCTCTCTCTCTCGCTCTCTCTCTCTCTCCACTTTTGCTCATTCGTCGTCATTACTGAACTAAAAACGCACTCATGGGTTCGTGACGTAAAACAGAAACAACGGGTTGTGTGTGTTGTCTGTTTTTTTGAGAGTCTGGTGTGTGTGTGTGTGTGTGTGTGTGTAGCTACAGTAGCAGTGTTGTACTTGTAGTGTCTAATCTTCAGTATTTTACATCATACAAGATATGTTTTTTTCTAAATTTCCAGTTGTTGTAGTACTGACTACTTCGTCTTTCAATTTATTCCACTGATCAACCATCATCAAGAACATTTTCTTGCATCTCTTCGATTCCATTTTTCCCTGACTTCACAACTGTGGTCTCTTGTCCCTGTCGTAGATATCAAGAACTGTTTATGTAGTCTAATATGTTCTTTGATGAACTTACATGTTATCATATCCAGTCAAGGGTCTTTAGGACTATTATTATTATTATTATTATTATTATTATTATTATTATTATTATTATAGGCACCGTGTGTGCCATCGGCATCCTTAAGTAACCAATAATATAGCCCTAACTCCTTCCCGAGGGGAGTGAGGAGACACGATGTGAAGCTACGTACTTCCATACTTGGAGAGGCTGATTCCCAATCGCTCGTAAGTTTTAAGTAAAACTTATTGGACTCCCTTTCAAAATCTGCGGCCGAGTGGTCTAGAGCGTCACTTGGGAACCTTGCCAACTTTCCTTGACGTGGGTTCGAATCCTGCTTGCTGACTGCGATCATTCTGTATAATATATATGTCGTGCTGAATAGGTAAAATGCGATTTTGCCTTAAATAGCAATGGTCTTCTTGCCGAATAAGGCAAGCGAAAATTTGTGTATGCAATAATTTCGAAAAAATAATTCTGAACCTAACGAAAAAAATATATTTCATTGTGTTTGTTTATTATTAAATTATTGTAGACTTATCTAAAATATATTTAGTTGGATTAGGCTAAATTAAATTGCGCTTGTTATAAGGTTAGGTAAGTTTTCTAAGGTTCTTTTGGTACAAAATTACTATTTTTTACATTAACATAAATGAATAAAATATATCTTTAAATGTATAAGAATTTTTTAGAAAGGACTTAATTTTAAATGAGTTCTTGCTAATTGACCAATTTTACCTATTCGGCACAACATTATATATATATATATATATATATATATATATATATATATATATATATATATATATATATATATATATATATATATATATATATATATATAAATAATTAAAACTATGACAAATGAGGAAAAGGTTATAGGAGTAATACGATCTTTGTAACGACGTGTGTGTGTACTCACCTAATTGTGGTTGCAGGGGGTCGAGACTCAGCTCCTGGCCCCGTCTCTTTTCTGATCGCTACTGGGTCCTCTTCTCTCCCTGCTCCATGAGCTTTATCATACCTCGTCTTAAAGCTATTTATGGTTCGTGCCTCCACTACAACATTTGCTAGACTATACCACTTCCTGACTACTCTATGGCTGAAGAAATACTTCCTAACATACCTTTGATTCATCTGAGTCTTCAACTTCCAATTGTGACCCCTTGTTTCTGTGTCCCCTCTCTGGAACATCCTGTCTCTATCCACCTTGTCTATTCCACGCAGTATTTTGTATGTCGTTATCATGTCCCCCCTAACCTTTCTGTCCTCCAGTGTTGTCAGGCCGATTTTCCTTAACCTTTCTTCGTAGGACATTCCCCTTAGCTCTGGAACTAACCTTGTCGCAAACCTTTGCACTTTATCTAATTTCTTGACGTGCTTGACCAGGTGTGGGTTCCAAACGGGTGCTGCATACTCTAGTATGGGCCTGACGTACACGGTGTACAGTGTCTTGAACGATTCCTTACTAAGGTATCGGAACGCTATTCTCAGGTTTGTGTGTTTTGTGTGTGTACTCACCTAGTTGTACTCACCTAGTTGTGGTTGCAGGGGTCGATTCATAGCTCCTGGCCCCGCCTCTTCACTGGCCGCTACTGGGTCACTCTCCCTGCGCCATGAGCTTTATCATACCTCTTCCTAAAGCTATGTATGGAGCCTGCCTCCACTATTCCTAAACTATTCTACTTCCCGACCACTCTGTGACTGAAGAAATACTTCCTAACATCTCTGTGATTCATCTGAGTCTTCAACTTCCAACTGTGTCCCCTTGTTGCTGTGTCCCATCTCTGGAACATTCTGTCTCTGTCCACTTTGTCAATTCCTCTCAGTATCTTATATGTTGTTATCATGTCCCCCCTATCTCTCCTGTCCTCCAGTGTCGTCAGGTCGATTTCCCTTAACCTCTCCTGTGTGTATGCGCGCGTGTGTGTGTATGCGCGCGTGTGCGTGCGTGTGCGTGCGCGTGTGCTGCCCCTTGGCGTCTACAAGCACTTGGTCTGTAAAGTCAACATTGTGTAAGCATGCATACACAGACACGCATACTCTTCTGCTGCTGTTGCTAGTGCTGCTGCTGTTGCTAGTGCTGCTGCTGTTGCTAGTGCTGCTGCTGTTGCTAGTGCTGCTGCTGCTGCTGTTAATGCTGCCCCGCTGCAGCAGCTACTGCTGTCTTTGGCATTACCTCATCTTGTGCTGTTTCTTTCACTTTTATTTGTGGCTTCGATGCTGTTAATGCTGTGCTTACTTATGAGCAGCTGCTGCTGCTGTTATTGGTACTGCTAGTGATAATGTTGCCTCTGTTTCTGTCTTAGTTCCAGATACAGCATTTACTTCATTAACCTGTTATAAAGTACGTTAATTTACACTTCTTGTAATCCAGACTTAGTAAGTTTAGTCACGTATAGGTACACACAAATACAGTTACATAAATTGTCGTACTAAGTTGTATATATGTAGATTACCTAGGATAACCCCAGGATTACCCCAGGATAACCCCAGGATAACCCCAGGATGACCCAAAACAAAGAGACTTGGTATTTCCACTGGGGTCCTGACCTAGTGTAAGTTATCCTAAACTTAATGTGGTATAAGGAAGGCAGGTAAGAATACATGTAAGTAGGTATATATGCAGGCAGGTACCCAGACAGACGCAAGCCTCAACACATTGGGAAACGTCTGACTGTCTGCCTTGGTAACCCTCTGCCTTGGTAACCCTCTGCCTTGGTAACCGTCTGCCTTGGCAGCCGACTGCCTGGCCAAGTCGTCCTGACGACAGTCACCCTCACTCAAGCAGCAAACGTCTTTGTGTATCTCATCATATAGAAACTCTACCATGCTTCACACAGTGTGTGTGTTCCTCGTATGAAAAACTCATTGAAGTTGGTCTCTTTCCCTGTCCACAACACCACTACTTGTCGTCTTGAAGATTATTAAATAACTTGATTATAGAAGCATTTGTTTATGTGTGTGTGTGTGTGCGCGCGCGCGCGTGTGTGTGTGTGTGTGTGTGTGTGTGTGTGTGTGTGTGTGTGTGTGTGTGTGTGTGTGTGTGTGTGTGTGTGTGTGTGTGTGTGTGTGTGTGTGTGCTCGGTTAGACTCGACTTCAAACGTGACTGACCAAAATAAATGTTCTTAAATAAATTAACTTTTGACCCAGAGAGGCAACTTGTGGGTTATTCGCTTTTTTTTTAAAGGAAATCATTAGTGAAAACAGTCGTAGTGGTAATGGACGCAGTAGTAGTAAGTTTATTCAGGTATACACAAATACATTTACATAGATTATCATACATAGCATGTGTGTAGAGAACCTAGGATAACCCAAAAAAGTGATGTAATCGCTGTGGTATTAGTAGTGGAGGTAGTGATAGTGGACGCTACGTCAGTATTGTGCTGTTACCCTTCTCTAGGTGGTAGTAGGGCTTGGTATGAGTGGGAGATGGTGCTGTTGCCCTTCTCTAGGTGGTAGTAGGGCTTGGTATGAGTGGGAGATGGTGCTGTTACCCTTCTCTAGGTGGTAGTAGGGCTTGGTATGAGTGGGAGATGGTGCTGTTACCCTTCTCTAGGTGGTAGTAGGGCTTGGTATGAGTGGGAGATGGTGCTAGTATAAGTAACAGAAGTCCCCAGGTTATTCTACAGTGGCATACATCATTAATAAGGTCTTATTTACATTATACGTCATTAGTAAGGTTTGTTACATTATACATCTTTAATAAGGTGTTAATTACATTATATACCACAGAATGGATATGGGCAATATGTGGAAATAAGACACGTACATAGCCTTTTAAGATATTTTGTTAGGCGTTTTGCCCATTGAGTTTATCAATACAAAACATGGGCGAGGTTGAGCGTGGGTGGCGAGGGTCGTGGGCATTGAGGGGCGTGGTCGATAGGCGTATGTAATAGTGGGTGAAGTATGGGTGAGCGTGGGCGGCCGGAGGATGAGTGTGGGTGGGGTGGGGGGTGAGCGTGGGCGGGGGTGAGCGTGGGCGCAGCACGTGTGTCGGGTCTCACTCTCTGCAAGAGGACAATAATCTCATCTTACCTAACCACCACCACCACCATCACAATTACCCCATTACTAACCACCACCACCACCATCACAGTAACCACCATCACAGTAACCACCACCACCATCACAATTACCCCATTACTAACCACCACCACCACCATCACAGTAACCACCATCACAGTAACCACCACCACCATCACAGTAACCACCACCATCACAGTAACCACCATCACAGTAACCACCATCACAGTAACCACCACCACCATCACAGTAACCACCACCACCATCACAGTAACCACCACCATCACAGTAACCACCACCATCACAGTAACCACCACCATCACAATTACCCCATTACTAACCACCACCACCACCATCACAGTAACCACCATCACAGTAACCACCACCATCACAGTAACCACCACCATCACAATTACCCCATTACTAACCACCACCACCACCATCACAGTAACCACCATCACAGTAACCACCACCATCACAGTAACCACCACCACCATCACAGTAACCACCACCATCACAGTAACCACCACCACCATCACAGTAACCACCACCACCATCACAGTAACCACCACCATCACAGTAACCACCATCACAGTAACCACCACCATCACAGTAACCACCACCACCATCACAGTAACCACCACCATCCGTAACCACCACATCACAGTAACCACCACCACCATCACAGTAACCACCACCATCACAGTAACCACCACCACCATCACAGTAACCACCACCATCACAGTAACCACCACCACCATCACAGTAACCACCACCATCACAGTAACCACCACCACCATCACAGTAACCACCATCACAGTAACCACCACCATCACAGTAACCACCATCACAGTAACCCAAACTACCACCAACAACAACAACAGCTATCCACTATCAATAATACGCTCTTCCCATTGTTACTAACAAAAGCAACAATTGCAGCAGCAGCAGTAACAACAACAATGACGACAAAAGTAGTCATTAAAACGATTTCCATAAGTCTCGTTTGTAGTTCATAGCAAGTTAAAACATGTATGAGAGAGCGGTGGACACTTGCTGACACACCCACACACTAACAAACTTATGCTTGTATGTCACACAGCAATTAAAACACAGAACAAACAAAACTAAAAAAAAAAGTGGAACAGCAGCAGCAGCAGCAGCCGTGGTGCACTGCTCTAAACAATGAGTCAGTCAGGACTGAGGAAAAAAAAAGAGAGATAAATAGCACTTGTGAAGGAGCAGTGATGACACGGCTGGGGTGACCCCACCTCACAAGGCCTCCATCATCTCACCCACAACACCAAGTGGTGTTAATCTATCCATCAAAGAAGATCACCTGACATGGTCTCAAGTACTACTTAAAAGAATACCAACAAACTTTGCAAAACATAAAAAAAAGACATATGCAACACTTAAGGCATTTTTTTTAGATCTTTCCTCTGGTGGGGCAGAGTTGGCTTGATTTGTCAACAGTATTATTACTTGTGTAGTATACTTACATATAGATCTTAGCAACATTTATAGGGAGCAACATTTATAGACTCCTCGCACGTAGGCCGCCACTTACAAGCTTCTGTCTGAGATTCAGGTAGGTATAGCAAGTGGGCAGACGTGAAGGCTGAGTTCGTCCACTCTTACCAAATACAACGCCTCTGTAACAGCCTACAGCTGTTTCCTTGCTACCATCAGTCCATCTGCGAACCCTACTAACAGATTGATAAAGTCCCCAGTGGGTAAAATGTCTAATGAATTGTCTTAAGTGTTCTAAATTTATGGCGAAGTGGTAGTGGATTAACTCCTTAAATAACAACTACAGCCAGCACGCATGATCAGCTCTCGTTGTATATTACAAAGTCATCCAAGTATAACTCCACACCATTTACGTCCAAGGTGACCCAGTGCATGATGCACTGGAAGGAGCTCGGTGCATTGTGCAGGCCAAGTGGCATGACGTAGTAATTATAGAGACCCCCTTGGACTGTCCTGAGATCTTACTGTCAGGTGACAGAAACCCTTGGTCAGTCCTGGAAATGTACCTTGCCTTAGATATTAGTTCAATAATGGGTATGTTGCAGTATAACATCACTGACAGTATACTGCATGTGTACTGTCAAATTTTAGAGGTGTCCCCATGTCCACTGCGTCAGGCCAATCACTGTACATTCCATTTTACCTCATGGAGTTCAACACTTACCGCCCTGATGGCATGGTGGCTAGCGCTCTTGCTTCACGCACGGAGGGCCCGGGTTCAATTCCCGGCGGGGCCGAAACATTTCGAAGTGTTTCGTTACACACAGACATACATACAACAGGCCTAGTGTCTAATCGACATGTGCCTAGGACAAAATGGTAACTAACTTACCGAGACTGACACTATGGCAATGAAGATACCAAACAGTTACACAGGTGTCTTACTCATCAACTTGTCTTTATTGTTGTCATGAGTACGAGTCGTGTTGTATTGGTATGTTTATAGCCATTTGCAACCACTCAGTGTAATCAGTATTCGCCCTTGTAGACTGACCATTGGGTGAGTCGTAGCAATTAGAGCATCGGTGCTGTCTGCTTAGTTTACGCCAGTACAAACACAGGAGTGGTGATGTGAGGTCGTGTCGCTGCACACTAGTATATTGTTTACAATAAACACCGGAACTCAAAGTGATTATTACTTTCCATCATACTGGGAGATCCATTAACCATGCCCAGGCAGGGCATGGTATTGTATACCATTAATAGAATAATGGTAACGATGTATCTTAGAGGAAAATACGGATTATTTTTGGGTACCAGTTTTTTTTAACAAATTGTGATAGTGATCTCCAGGTGATAACTTCAGCATGTCTCTTTTGACTTAGTTTCAGAAATTTCTCTCTAATATATCTTAAGGAAAGGTGTATAAAGATAAAAATTAGAAAACGTTTCGGTCCTGGGGCCCTGATCAAGGTCCCAAGACCGAAACGTTTTCTAATAAATATATATCCTAGTGTTCGTTCACGTGCCTTTCTAAATCAATTTGTCGGTATCTATTACCGAGGTACCAAGGTTTATACCAAGAAAAAGTGTTCATCGAAAAAAATCTGGCCAATAAATCGAGAATACGATTTTTTTTTATCAAATTCTAACTTTTAATAATGGTGTATCTTACGTAGAGAAAATAATTAGATTTGTTTTATGCCGTGTAAGTGCTAATTTGTCAATTTTATTTAGCAGATTTGAATGTAGGTGCCAGGCATTTTGAGTTTGTTGACACAATGCTACTGAGCCTTGTGAAGATGTTTCGGCCACAGTGTGGGCGAAACGTTGTCAATAATGGATCGCATTATACTGCATTTGTGTGTGTGTTTTTCAATGTGCCTTTTTGAAGATAGGCTAAAACTACTGGCCCTCTCAAAGGTGATGATCTCTAGCTCTTGGACAGCTTGCGATTTTTTTTTATAGTTACAGCTCCTCTGCCCTTTAAGGTTGTGAAGGTTAGTCATATAATGACCCGTAGCTGGAGCTTTTGGTCATCTGACCGAAACTTTCCAATGGCTTACCCCTCCACCCCTTTAAAAATTATGGTTATGATTATAACCATTAGATAACTAAGGGTTGTGACGTGCAGTTACTATGTCTCTTGGCTGAGGTTATGAAATAAGAGAGATCTTAGAATCATTCATTGACCGAAACAATTCAGGGAACTGAAGCACAGATCCAGTTCCCTAGATCAAGAGCCCCTTGCCAGCGTCAAGGGACCTTGAGGGGACTAGGTGACCTGATCATGTAAGTTTAAGTACAGGTACACATAAGTACAATTATCATACATAATTTAGCATGTGTAAATTATCAAAGTGACTTATTTCCATACCTTTAAAGTCAAAATTCCTTCATATTATATATTCCAAATAAACTTTTGATTAGACTTAATTTGATGGTAACTGGGTTATGTTACTGGTGCAGGAATGATGCAATATATTGCAAGGTAATACGTATGCAATATGTTGCAAGGTAATACTTATGCACTGGGTTCTCTCTGCATATGTTCATAAATTTGTGAGCAAGAAACAGATGTTAATATTACGTACAATACATAGATAAAAAATACTAGTCACAGCATCGTGTCAACCTTTACGAGCTGTACAAAAAAAAGTATGAAAATCGTCTCAGTAGAAGACAGAAAAAGCTTAGTTATCAACAAATTCTTTCAATGGTTCCCTAACCCCGGAGGGCCCCCAGCAGCGACTGTAGCACATTACTTAAAAATTCTGGGTCTACTGTATGAGAAAGGGTTGCGAAGGGGCCCCCATAACAGTTCAAGCTTCAGGGCCCCAAAAATGTTGGTCCGCCACTACAACTGGACAAATAAAAGAAACAAACAATGGCAATAAATTACAGCTTTTTAGATATGTTAAGAATTAGGAACTCATAACGACGACAGAACACAGAGCTCAGGCGGACCATCTCATGGAACGAAAGGAACAGATAAAAGACAGGAGCAATAATAATCTACTGTTTACAGAATATAAAAAAAAGGGGCAAATGCAGCAAAGATCAAGAAAATAACAGAGTGAGTTATGAGAACCTTCAAAAAAAGACACGTAACGCCAGTGATAGCACTATTGAAATCAATTGCAATCTCACGCCTGCAATATCGCGCTCACAGCGCCTTTCACAGCAGGGGAGATGCAACTGAAATACTTCATATTAGTTTAGATGGGATCTTCCAAACTGAGACGAGAGATTGAAGATAGCTTGAGGGTTAAGTCTATAAGTCATAACTTACTGGAGTGAAAAATGTTATAGAAAGTGTAGAATAGATCTACTTATAGCCAGCAGATACAAGAAAAATTGCAGTAACAGCGTTGTAAGTGTGGAAAAAGACACTTATGTATAGTTCAGGACATATATTGTAGAAAACGTTTCGCCATGAGTGGTTTAGTCAGTCCTGGAGAAGCCATTCGTGGCGAAACGTTTTCTATAATTAATGTCCTGAACTATACATAAGTGTTTTTTCTACTTCTTGTCGGTATCACCAGACCATTTCTCAGTGTTTAGTTTTCAATATTAAACATGGCTTATTATCTTCAAGGGCCTGATCAACCGGGTTGTAATAAAACTATGCTGGCCTGCAAGCCGCTAACACCAACAGCCAGGTTTACAAGTAGTCAGTCATAGAAGCCTGGCCTTACGCCAGGTAAAAATCCCCAGGGTACTATAAAAAAAATGCACATGCAAGCAACACCAATGCGCATTTTTAATTATAAGTGATACGCATTTCCCAATATATAAAACTACTCATCTACCGTAAAAAAAAAATCTATGCTAAAATTCCCATTGTTCTTCCCGGCGTACCTTACATAAAATACCAAGTCTTTCCCTAAAATACTTCAATATACTGCTTAAAAAAACCTTAATGCACCTAAATACTCGTATGTGTACTCTAAAATGCAGGCGTCCGTCACCCGGCTGTCCCAGCAATTGCTCCGCTGGTGTAATTTCGTGATTACACTAATGTAATAATGAGGATCGTGATCCTGACGAGGTAACTGGACGGCGACCATTACCGACACTCACTTCCGGCTCAGTGGCAGCTGAGGCGGCGTCTTGACACTAATAAATGAGAGGACAGGAACCACGGGTGTGGGGAGGGAAGAGAGGGGTGGGAAGAAAAAAATGTGGGAATCAGGAAGGAAAGAAGGAAAAAGAAGACACCGAAATAAAGAAGAAAGTGAGAGAAGGAAGGATAGGGAGAGAGGAGGGGGTGAATGAATTTGGAGATGAGACAAATACAGCAGAGGGAAGTGAATAAAGGAAGATAGAGGCAGAAGAGATTGATATGGGGGGAGGTGGACTACAGTGGTAAAAGGATGTAAAAAAATATGATTGAGTAGCGATGAATAACAAAGTAAAAGAGGAGAGGAGGGACTATGTTTTTTGCTAAATATTATGAAAGGAAAACTGGAAAATCTTCTGGATGTTACACTTAGTCCCTGGAGTCTACCTGGACGGTGTTCCGGGGGTCAACGCCTGCGACAGGGTCCATGACCAGTCCTCGCGGTGAATCAGGGGGTGATCGTCCAGGCTGTTACTGCTGGCCGCACATAGTCCAACGTACGAACTGCAACCCGGCTGATCCAGCCTATCCAGCTCCCTCTTGAAGACAGCCAGGGGTCTATTGGTAATGCCCCTTATGTATGCTGGGAGGCTGTTGAACAGTCTTAGGCCCATGACACTTATTGTGTTATCTCTTAGTGTACTCATGGCACCCCTACTTTTCATAGGGGGGATGCTGCACCACCTGCTGAATGAAGGGCTCTTAATCCAGGAACTGGAGCCACTCTCAGACATCGGTCTCTCTCTCTCTCACACACACGGGGCCAGGAGCTATGAATCGACCCCTGCAACCACAACTAGGTGAGTACACAGGTGGCTGCGGCCAAGACACACCTGGAAGGTGCATATAGTGGAGGCCTCTGGCTGGTGTTACTCAAGTGGCCGCCTCCACTCAGCGTAGTGTACCTCCGAGGTGGAGCTGACGGATCAAGGGGTGGCTGGAGGTGATGACGGGTCAAGAGGTTGAGGTGGAGGTTAAGATGACGGGTGATGGGTGGGGGTGAGGGGGGAACATGAACTTTACCACCAAGGTAGATGTGATAACCTCCCTCACGTCTGTCACACTGGAGTAGCTTTAACATCAATTACGTTATCTCAGAAGCTGACGTCTGCCTTGTGAGTGTTTCTCTTCGCTCTCTAGGTTATCTCTGCAACCGCAGACCACCTAGTGGTTGTTGCAACTGGCTGGTGTTGCAGGCCAGCTAGTGTTTGTTGGTGTTGCAGGCCAGCTAGTGTTTGTTGGTGTTACAGGCCAGCTAGTGGTTGTTGGTGTTACAGTCCAGCTAGTGGTTGTTGGTGCTACAAGACAGCTAGTGGTTGTTGCAACTGGTTGGTGTTGCAGACCAGCTAGTGGTTGTTGCAACTGGTTGGTGTTGCAGACCACCTAGTGGTTGTTGCAACTAGTTGTTGGCGTTTCAGACCAGCTAGTAGTTGTTGCAACTGGTTGTTGGTGTTGCAGACCAGCTAGTGGTTGTTGGTGCTGCACACCACCTAGTGGTTGTTGGTGTTGCAGGCCAGCTAGTGGTTGTTGGTGTTACAGACCAGCTAGTGGTTGTTGCAACTGGTTGTTGGCGTTTCAAACCAGCTAGTGGTTGTTGCAACTGGTTGTTGGCGTTTCAGACCAGCTAGTGGTTGTTGCAACTGGTTGTTGGTGTTGCAGACCAGCTAGTGGTTGTTGCAACTGGTTGTTGGTGTTGCAGACCAACTAATGGTTGTTGCAACTGGTTGTTGGTGTTGCAGACCAGCTAGTGGTTGTTGCAGACCAGCTAGTGGTTGTTGCAACTGGTTGTTGGCGTTTCAGACAAGCTGGTGGTTGTTGCAACTGGTTGTTGGCGTTTCAGACCAGCTAGTGGTTGTTGCAACTGGTTGGTGTTGCAGACCAGCTAGTGGTTGTTGCAACTGGTTGTTTGTGTTGCAGACCAGCTAGTGGTTGTTGCAACTGGTTGTTGGTGTTGCAGACCAGCTAGTGGTTGTTGCAACTGATTGTTGGCGTTTCAGACCAGCTAGTGGTTGTTGCAACTGGTTGTTGGCGTTTCAGACCAGCTAGTGGTTGTTGCAACTGGTTGTTGGTGTTGCAGACCAGCTAGTGGTTGTTGCAACTGATTGTTGGTGTTGCAGACCAGCTAGTGGTTGTTGCAGCTGGTTGTTGGTGTTAGACCAGCTAGTGGTTGTTGCAACCGGTTGTTGGTGTTGCAGACCAGCTAGTGGTTGTTGCAACTGGTTGTTGGTGTTGCAGGTAACTTCTAAGTTCTCTTATTCGTCTAACTGTACAGTTTTACTTCTTCGTCAGTAGGAGTCACATTGATTTATAAATTCTGCCTTTTTTCTAGTCAAGTATACTTTATATACTATTTATATGTAATCTGTAATCTACCTATAGTCGATTCCGGGAGTTATCGCCCCTGCAGCCCTCTATCAGACCAGGTCCCTTGGTTGATGAGCCTGATCTATCAAGCTGTTTGTGCTAGCAGCACCAACTGATCAGGAGAGGACTTGAGGAACTTATCAAGTTTCCTCTCGAGGGCAGCCAGGGGTCTGTTGGTAATTCCTCTTACATGTGAATGAAGTGTGTTGAGTCTCGCTGACTTTACTCTTGACATATCTCTTAGTGTACTCGTTACAAACCTGATTTTCTTGGGGGATATTTTGAACTGTCTGCTGAGTCTCTTACTTATGTAGGCAATGATTTCGGTGTGCAGCTTCGAGACCAATCCCTCCTGAATTGTCCAGTTCAAGGAACTTTAGGTGTTCCCAATAATTTAAATCTGTTAAATTTATACGAAGTGAAAGTTCTCTGTACATTTCCAGACCTGCAGTTTCGATTGCCTTAAAAGAGGCCATTAATGTGCACCAGTATTTTAATTTACAGAATATAAGAGACTTATAGATTATTTTATTTGAAATTTCGTGTTTTGAATATTCTAGTTATCCAGCCTATCGCAATATCTAAATTTGAAAATCTTTATTCTTGCTTTTATAAAATATATCATTCCCAGATATCATTAAAAATCTCATACCTCATTACTTGTTGCTCCTTTCATATGACATTATTATTATAAATATTTTATTGTGTCACCTTGAGGTAAAATTGTTCTTGTATAATTTCACGCTTTTTCGGGGATTATATTGCATCACAGTTACGACATATTAAACATTCTGAATTCGTTTGCAACAGTTAAGACATAATGTGTAGATATGTATCAGGATGTACTCCTGTTAACCCTTGTTAACCCTGTCTTGGCTCCCTGTCTTGGGAGTATCTGAGACCTGTGTCTGCCATGGGAGGAAGTACAAGTACCTCCTCATCTTCTGGGACCAGATGTCCCCATTCCCCGCCCTCACGGGGCTCGTAGGAAAAAGCTAGGTCTCTGGTTTGCCATCTTCCCCACAGATCTAGAGAATGTACAAAGAACCTTTACTGCACATATAAGTTCCATCAAACACCTTAACTACGGGGAACGCCTGGAAGCACTTGACTTGTACTCACTGGAGCGCAGGCGAGATACATCATAATCTACACCTGGAAGATCCTGGAGGGACTGGTCTTTAACCTGCACACAGAAATCAATCCCTACGAAAGCAAAGACTTGGCAGGCGATGCAACATACCCCCAGTGAAAAGTAGGGGCGCCATTAGTACACTAAGAGAAAACACAATAAGTGTCCGGGGCTCAAGACTGTTCAACAGCCTCCCACCAGCCATAAGGGGCATTACCAGTAGACCTCTGGTTGTCTTCAAGAGGGAGCTGGACAGATACCTAAAGTCAGTGCCGGATCAGCCGGGCTGTGGTTCGTACGTTGGACTACGTGCGGCCAGCAGTAACAGCCTCGTTGATAAGGCCCTGATCCACCAAGAGGATCAGGGCGTGATCCTCTTGGTGGTCACGGACCGGGCCAAGGGGGCGTTGATCCCCGGAATTCCCTCCAGGTAGGTAGGTAGCCCCAAGGAAGGGGCCTCGTGGGAATGGCAGTCTTGTGAGCTGCAGATGGTAGCATCCTCCGCCCTTCTTCTTCCAACAATTCATTAGGAAACAAACTTTTCGCGCTAAAAAAAGGGAAGCTAAAACTTCGGATTTATTCCAATTATTTACCCAGAATGTTAGTAATCCAGGACAACCCAAGAAGGCCACTCAAGGTGGGTTATTTCCATTGGAGTGCTTCAGTTATCTGCCCGCTGTAGTGCTTCAAGAGGGCCTTTCATCAGTGACTCACTCGAGGAGGCAGGTGGAGGAGGGTCGAGTATTGTTGGTAATGCTGGCAAGGTTGATAGATATTGCTGTTGCTGCAGCTAATATTGCTGTTGCCAACTAATATTGCTGTTGCTGCAGCTAATAATGCTGTTGCTGCACCTAATATTGCTGTTGCTGCAGCTAATATTGCTGTTGCTGCAGCTAATATTGCTGTTGCTGCAGCTAATAATGCTGTTGCTGCAGCTAATAATGCTGTTGCTGCAGCTAATAATGCTGTTGCTGCAGCTAATAATGTGGCTGCTGCAGCTAATAATGTTGTTGCTGCAGCTAATAATGTTGTTGCTGCAGCTAATAATGTTGTTGCTGCAGCTAATAATGTTGCTGCAGCTAATAATGTTGTTGCTGCAGCTAATAATGTTGTTGCTGCAGCTAATAATGTTGTTGCTGCAGCTAATAATGTTGCTGCAGCTAATAATGTTGCTGCAGCTAATAATGTTGTTGCTGCAGCTAATAATGCTGTTGCTGCAGCTAATATTGCTGTTGCTGCAGCTAATAATGTTGCTGCAGCTAATAATGCTGTTGCTGCAGCTAATATTGCTGTTGCAGCTAATATTGCTGTTGCTGCAGCTAATAATGTTGTTGCTGCAGCTAATAATGTTGTTGCAGCTAATAATGCTGTTCCTGCAGCTAATAATGCTGTTGCTGCAGCTAATATTGCTGTTGCTGCAACTAATAATGTTGCTGCAGCTAATAATGCTGTTGCTGCAGCTAATAATGCTGTTGCAGCTAATATTGCTGTTACTGCAGCTAATAATGTTGCTGCAGCTAATAATGCTGTTGCTGCAGCTAATAATGTTGCTGCAGCTAATAATGTTGCTGCCGCTAATAATGTTGCTGCAGCTAATATTGCTGTTGCTGCAGCTAATAATGCTGTTGCTGCAGCTAATAATGCTGTTGATGCAGCTAATAATGCTGTTGCTGCAGCTAATAATGCTGTTGCTGCAGCTAATAATGCTGTTGCTGCAGCTAATATTGCTGTTGCTGCAGCTAATATTGCTGTTGCTGCAGCTAATGTTGCTGCAGCTAATAATGCTGTTGCTGCAGCTAATAATGCTGTTGCTGCAGCTAATAATGCTGTTGCTGCAGATAGCTGTTCTGAGTAATATGCGTTGCTGCAGCTAATAATGCTGTTGCTGCAGGAATGCTGCAGAATAATGCTGTTGCTGCAGCAATAATGCTGTTGCTGCAGCATAATGCTTGCTGCAGCTAATAATGCTGTGATCTAAAATGCTGCAGCTAATAATGTTGCTGCAGCTAATGCTGAGCTAATAATGTTGCTGCAGTAATTGTTGCTGCAGCTAATAATGTGTTGCTGCAGCTAATAATGTTGTTGCTGCAGCATAATGCTGTTGTGCGCTAATAATGCTTGCTGCAGCTAATAATGCTGTTGCTGCAGCTAATAATGCTGTGCAGCAATGTTGCTGCAGCTAATATGAGCTAATAATGTTGTTGCTGCAGCTAATAATGCTGTTGCTGCAGCTAATAATGTCTGCTGCGCTAATAATGTTGCTGCAGCTAATAATGTGGTTACTGCTGCTAATAATGTTGCTGCAGCTATTATAATGTTGCTGCAGCTAATAGTGTTGTTGCTGCAGCTAATAATGTTGTTGCTGCAGCTAATAATGTTGCTCGCAGCTAATAATGTTGCTGCAGCAATAATGTTGTTGCGCTAATAATGTTGTTGCAGCTAATAATGTTGTTGCTGCAGCTAATAATGTTGTTGCTGCTGTTAATAATGTTGCTGCAGCTAATAATGTTGCTGCAGCTAATAATGTTGCTGCTGCAGCTAATAATGTTGTTGCTGCAGCTAATAATGTTGTTGCAGCTAATAATGTTGTTGCTGCAGCTAATAATGTTGTTGCAGCTAATAATGTTGCTGCTAGCTAATAATGTTGCTGCTGCAGCTAATAATGTTGTGCTGCAGCTAATAATGTTGCTGCTGCTAATAATGTTGCTGCAGCTAATAATGTTGCTGCACTAATAATGTTGCTGCTGCAGCTAATAATGTTGTTGCTGCAGCTAATAATGTTGTTGCAGCTAATAATGTTGTTGCTGCAGCTAATAATGTTGTTGCTGCAGCTAATAATGTTGCAGCTAATAATGTTGTTGCAGCTAATAATGTTGTTGCTGCAGCTAATAATGTTGCAGCTAATAATGTTGTTGCAGCTAATAATGTTGCTGCAGCTAATAATGTTGTTGCTGCAGCTAATAATGTTGTTGCTGCAGCTAATAATGTTGTTGCAGCTAATAATGTTGCTGCAGCTAATAATGTTGCTGCAGCTAATAATGTTGTTGCAGCTAATAATGTTGCTGCTGCAGCTAATATTGCTGTTGCTGCAGCTAATAATGTTGCTGCTGCAGCTAATAATGTTGCAGCTAATAATGTTGCTGCTGCAGCTAATAATGTTGCTGCTGCAGCTAATAATGTTGCTGCTGCAGCTAATAATGTTGCTGCAGCTAATAATGTTGCTGTTGCAGCTAATAATGTTGTTGCTGCAGATAATAATGTTGCTGTTGCAGCTAATAATGTTGCTGCAGCTAATAATGTTGCTGCAGCTAATGTTGCAGCTAATAATGTTGTTGCTGCAGATAATAATGTTGCTGTTGCAGCTAATAATGTTGCTGCAGCTAATAATGTTGCTGCAGCTAATGTTGCAGCTAATAATGTTGCTGCAGCTAATAATGTTGTTGCTGCAGCTAATAATGTTGTTGCTGCAGCTAATAATGTTGTTGCTGCAGCTAATAATGTTTGCTGCAGCTAATAATGTTGCTGCTGCAGCTAATAATGTTGCTGCAGCTAATAATGTTGTTGCACCTAATAATGTTGCTGCAGCTAATAATGTTGTTGCTGCAGCTAATAATGTTGTTGCTGCAGCTAATAATGTTGCTGCAGCTAATAATGTTGCTGCAGCTAATAATGCTGTTGCTGCAGCTAATAATGTTGTTGTTGCAGCTAATAATGTTGCTGCTGCAGCTAATAATGTTGTTGCTGCAGCTAATAATGCTGCTGATGTTGCAGCTATTACTACTATTGCTAATGCTGCTGCTCTTTCCGTTGCTAATACTTCTGTTGATGTAATTAATATTGGTTCTGTTAATAATGTTGCTGCTAATGCTTCTGCTTCTTCTGTGAGGAATGTTGTTGCTGCTGCTGCTGGTGTTGTTACTGCCAATGCTGCTGTTGCTGCGACTGTTAATACACCAGCAGTTCTGCTAACTGGCTGCTGCTAGAACACAGAATCTATGAATACCTCAGACTGACAGTTTTGTGATCCAGGAATGAAGGTTAGTTATCTTTGGTTGTTATGACAGAGAGCGTAGGGACTGCAGCATCCTGCCTCAGATAATACATGAAGGATGGGTTTGTGTGGAGCCTCTATAGAGTATAACACCAGGCACGTCTCCTGAGGCGCACATCAACCAAATAACTGCTGCAGCATACGGGCGCCTAGCAAACCTAAGAACAGCATTCCTACATCTTAATAAGGAATCGTTCAGGATCCTGTACACTGTATGTTAGGCCCATACTGGAGTATGCAGCACCAGTTTGGAACCCACACCTAGCCAAGCACGTGAAGAAACTAGAGAAAGTGCAAAGGTTTGCAACAAGACTAGTCCCGGAGCTAAGGGGTATGTCCTACGAGGAGAGGTTAAGGGAAATCGCCCTGACGACACTGGAGGACAGGAGAGATAGGGGGACATGATAACGACATATAAAATACTGAGAGGAATTGACAAGGTGGACAGACAGAATGTTCCAGAGATGGGACACAGTAACAAGGGGACACAGTTGGAAGTTGAAGACTCAGATTAATCACAGGGATGTTAGGAAGTATTTCTTCAGTCACAGAGTTGTCAGGAAGTGGAATAGTCTGGTAAGTGATTTATTGGAGGCAGGATCCATTCATAGCTTTAAGAAGAGCTATGATAAAGCTCATGGCGCAGGGAGAGTGACCCAGTAGCGACCAGTGAAGAGGCGGGGCCAGGAGCTATGAATCGACCCCTGCAACCACAATTAGGTGAGTACACACACACATCGTCGTGGTAGTCACCGACAATGACACTTCTTCATAGTTGAAGACATTAACCTGCTTACTATCTTGACCTAAAATAAAATAAATAAAATAAAATACTTTATTGAGACATTGTACAATTATATATGGTAGACCTAGTTATACATAGTTATTACATAGTTATTACTTAGGTATTAATGAGATGTACATGCCAAAAGCCCCTAATATGCTGTGCATTGCGGGCATTCTTAGGACTACTTAATTATAGACTACATGGTAAAAAGTTATGGTTGATAATTTATAAAATAAGTAAAGTTGCATATCTAAGTTATAAAGTTTGAATATAAGTTGAACATATCAATTAATTGTAGCAATGCAACTAATTGAGTGAGATAATTTAAAACAATTAACTGCATTGCAGTTAGTTTACGTGGTCATTATAATGTAAGTGTTGTGGAAATAATTAGCTAAGTATGTAATATTCATAACAGGTTTTACATTCAATTGATTAGTCAGGTTTTTACGTTAAGTGATTATTCTACTTTGCTGGGAATGTTTGATATTGAGCAATTAGCTTTGGGTGAGAAGGTGGTTTTTTAGCATCGTTTTGACCTGCTTACTATCTTGACCTGCTTACTATCTTGACCTGCTTATTATCTTGACCTGCTTACTATCTTGACCTGCTTACTATCTTGACTGCTTATTATCTTGACCTGTTATTATCTTGACCTGCTTATTATCTTGACCTGCTTATTATCTTGACCTGTTTATTATCTTAAGATATCTTAGCTCACTTATTAAGTCCTCATAACTCGAAAAAGTTTTCTTATTGCAAGAGAGAGAGAGAGAGAGAGAGAGAGAGAGAGAGAGAGAGAGAGAGAGAGAGAGAGAATGAGAGAATGAGAGAATGAGAATGAGAATCAACAATATTGAGAGAAAACGTGCGAGAGACAGCGGTAACTCGTCTAATAAGTTACTGCACCTCGAGGCTATCATATTTATATTTAGGACACTCTACAAATGGTTTTAAATACAGAAGTATATTTTTTTACCATGGTTTTGAGGGTACATAGACGTCAGCGTACAAGGACCTCAGTGGAAATAAGTCGCTTTGTCTGACTTTTTTGGGGTTATCCTAGGTAATCTACATAATGCTGTATGTATGATAATTTATGTAACTGGACCTGAAAAAATGTGTTATGGTTCCGTTAGAGGCGTTAAATGTTTCTCAGGTCCTGACATGGTTGGGTAAGTTTTTTTAGGTACAGGTATACAGAAATATAGTTACCAAGTCTTACATCAATAACATGTGTGTAAATTACCTAGGATAACTCCCCAAAAATTAAAGTGAGTTATTTCCATTGGGGCTCTTGTAATATCTTATTTTTTAAGCCTTAAAAATTAAAACAGCTAAATAGCTTAACCCATTACAGTTCCCAGCAGTACCTACAAGCCTAGGCACTGTAGGCACTGCTATAAGTGCACGTGTTCTCTTACCCTTGTACGTGGTTTTAGTTCCTAACCTTAAGAGAACTTAAAAATATTCTGGACACGCGTTTACAATTTTACAGCATAGTTTAGTCTCAGCTATATTACTTAATCTACCACTTAAAGTATTTCAAGACTGTAGTTCTCTTGAACCCAGGGACACGAGAAATCCATATTATTTACGGTGATTTGTAAACTGTTTTTCGGTTTTTGTTTTGGTAGGGGAGAATACCATGAAGAGCCCAAGGACCTACACCACAATTTATAAGAGCCAGACACTATGTCTAGCTTTTATAAACTGTCTTGCGTGTGCCTGAGTTGGCAGGAAAAATTATTCATAGCATGCAAGACCCCGTAAATTACGGCCCCGACGCCTTCATGTGATGTACAAGTTGATGTTAGATGTTGAACGTCTAAGCAGAATTTGATGTGAAAATTTAAGGCCGTAAGTCTAATTATAATTTCGAGACTCACACGTTTGGGAGAGAGAGAGAGAGAGAGAGAGAGAGAGAGAGAGAGAGAGAGAGAGAGAGAGAGAGAGAGAGAGACAGAGACAGACAGACAGACAGACAGACAGACAGACAGACAGGAAAGGGAAAGAAGAAAGAGGGGAGAGAATGCCAGGAAGGTAAAAGAAGGAACAGAAGAAATGGATTGAGAAATGAGAGGAAAAGAAGATCAAACAGAGGAAATGAGGGAGATAGATGGGAAGGGGTAAAACAAGGTTAGACAGGGTTGAAGGGAAAGTAAGAGACGGAAACAGAATAGAGGTTAACACAAAAATGAAAAGGAAAGAAAGAGAATGAACTGCAAAGATTTAATCCCCGGTAATAAGTTGTTATTCAGAGAGTGAATCTGACTCCATAATGACTGTGAAAAACACAGGAGTAAACCTTGTGAGCAAGAACGTCGGGACCTTAGAAAATAACAAGCATCTCTCTCTTTCTTACACAGGGTTTTAGAAGGTTAGGTTTAGGGTTCCTAACTTTATTTACAAGCTAAGCGCTGTTACCTACATCTCTCTCTCTCTCCCTCCCTGATTTACTACACCTCTGCTCACCGTTGTCTCATTTAATTTATAGTGGAGTGTACCAAGCTTCTCATATATCTCTGCCACCACAACATTCCCCTAATCACTCAACGGGCATCATTTGACAGAGACTTGTGTCAAGATAAACTTTCCTGTTTCCTGACGAGTAAATCACCACTACCACCACTGCCTCAGCTCCCTCTAGTTGACCCTCTCATTTTAGCAGTCTTAAACATCGGAGATGCGGTGGTTGACTTACTCTTAGATATATACGGCAGATTTTAGTGTGGTTCATATCTAGAATAATTGCATAGACTGTGTGTGTGTACTCACCTAGTTGTGGTTGCAGGGATCGATACATAGCTCTTGGCCCCGCCTCTTCACTGATCGCTACTAGATCCTCTCTCTCTCCCTGTTACATGAGCTTCATCATACCTCGTCTTAAAACTATGTATGGTTCCTGCCTGCACTACATCACTAGCCAGACTATTTCACTTCCCGACAACTCTATGACTAAAGAAATACTTTCTAACATCTGATTCATCTGAGTCTTCAACTTCCAACTGTGACCCCTTGTTTATGTGTCCCATCTCTGGAACATCCTGTCTGTCCACCTTGTCAATTCCTTGCAGTATTTTGTATGTCGTTATCATGTCTTCCCTAACCCTCCTGTCCTCCAATGTCACTAGGCCAATTTCCCTTAACCTTTCTTCGTAGGACATTCCCCTTAGCTCTAGAACAAGCCTTGTTGCAAACCTTTGCACTTTCTCTAATTTCTTGACGTGCGTGTATTCACCTAGTTGTACTCACCTAGTTGTGGTTGCAGGGGTCAATTTACAGCTCCTGGCCCCGCCTTTTCGCTGGCCGCTACTAGGTCACTCTTTCCGCTCCATGAGCTTTATCATACCTCTTCTTAAAGCTATGTATTTCTTTTCCTATGCAAAATCAAAGTCGAGAACAACAACCAGTATTGGGCCCCTACTTAAACCGGATGGGTCCTACACAGATGACAGCAAGGAAATGAGTGAGTTACTTAAATCCCAGTATGACTCAGTCTTTAGCGAGCCACTAACCAGACTGAAAATCGAAAACCTAAATGATTTTTTCATGAAAGTGCCACAGAACTTGACAGACGCATGCCTTTCTGACATCACACGACGCCAAATGACTTCGAAAAGGCAATAAATGACATGCCCATGCACTCCGCTCCAGGCCCAGACTCATGGAACTCCGTGTTCATCAAGAACTGCAAGAAGCCCCTATCACATGCTTTTAACATCTTATGGAGAGGGAGCATGGACACTGGGATCGTCCCGCAGCTACTAAAAACAACAGACATAGCCCCGCTCCACAAAGGGGCAGTAAAGCAATAGCAAAGAACTACAGACCAATTGCGCTAACGTCCCATATCATAAAAATCTTTGAAAGGGTTCTAAGAAGCAAGATCGCCACCCATCTTGATACCCATCAATTGCACAACCCAGGACAGCATGGGTTTAGAGCAGGCCGCTCCTGTCTGTCCCAACTACTGGACCACTACGACAGGGTCCTGGATGCTCTAGAAGATAAACAGAATGCAGATGTTATATACACAGATTTTGCAAAAGCCTTTGACAAGTGTGACCATGGTGTAATAGCACACAAAATGCGTGATAAAGGAATAACAGGAAAAGTTGGTAGATGGATCTATAATTTCCTAACACGTAGAACACAAAGAGTAGTAGTCAACAGAGTAAAGTCTGAGGCAGCTACTGTGAAAAGCTCTGTTCCACAAGGCACAGTACTTGCTCCCATCCTATTCCTCATCCTCATATCAGACATTGACAGGGATATAAGTCACAGTGCTGTGTCTTCCTTTGCAGATGACACCCGAATCTGTATGACAGTGTCCACCATTGAAGACACTGCAAGACTCCAAGCAGACATAAACCAAATCTTTAAATGGGCTGCAGAAAACAATATGAAGTTCAATGATGAGAAATTTCAATTACTCAGATACGGAAAACGTGAAGAAATTAAAATCTCATCGGAGTACAAAACTAATTCCAACCACACAATAGAGCGAAAAACTAATGTCAAAGACCTGGGAGTGATCATGTCAGAGGATCTCACCTTCAAGGATCATAACAATGTAGCAATTGCATCTGCTCGAAAAATGACAGGATGGATAATGAGAACCTTCAAAACCAGGGATGCTAAGCCCATGTTGACACTTTACAGATCGCTTGTTCTATCTAGGCTGGAATATTGCTGCACACTAACTGCACCTTTCAAGGCGGGTGAAATTGCTGACCTTGAAAATGTGCAGAGAACCTTCACCGCACGCATAAGTGCGATAAACCACCTCAACTACTGGGAACGCTTGAAGTTCCTAAACCTGTACTCTCTAGAATGCAGGCGGGAGAGATACATTATTATATACACATGGAAAATGCTCGAGGGATTAGTACCAAACTTGCACACACAAATCACTCCCTACGAAAGCAAAAGACTCGGCAGGCGATGTAACATTCCACCAATGAAGAGCAGGGGTGCCACTAGCACGTTGAGGGACAACACAATAAGTGTCAGGGGCCCAAGATTGTTCAACTGCCTCCCAGCATACATCAGGGGGATTACCAACAAGCCCCTGGCTGTCTTTAAGCAGGCACTGGACAGGCACCTCAAGTCGGTACCTGATCAGCCGGGCTGTGGTTCGTACGTTGGACTGCGTGCGGCCAGCAGTAACAGCCTGGTTGATCAGGCTCTGGTCCAACAGGAGGCCTGGTCACGGACCGGGCCGCGGGGGCGTTGACCCCTGGAATTCTCTCCAGGTAGACTCCAGGTATGTATGGATCCTGCCTCCACTACATCACTTCCCAAACTATTCCACTTCCCTGACAACTCTGTGACTGAAGAAATACTTCCTAACATCCCTGTGATTCATCTGAGTCTTCAACTTCCAACTGTGACCCCTTGTTGCTGTGTCCCATCTCTGGAACATTCTGTCTCTGTCCACCTTGTCGATTCCTCTCAGTTTCTTGTATGTCGTTATCATATCCCCCCTATCTCTCCTGTTATCCAGTGTCGTCAGGTCGATTTCTCTTAACCTCTCCTCGTAGGACATACCCCTTAGCTCCGGGACTAGTCTTGTTGCAAACCTTTGCACTTTCTCGAGCTTCTTCACGTGCTTGGCTAGGTGTGGGTTCCAAACTGGTGCTGCATACTCCAATATGGGCCTAACGTACACAGTGTACAGGGTCCTGAACGATTCCTTATTAAGATGTCGGAATGCTGTTCTTAGGTTTGCTAGGCGTCCGTATGCTGCAGCAGTTATTTGGTTGATGTGCGCCTCAGGAGATGTGCTCGGTGTTATACTCACCCCAAGATCATTTTCCTTGAGTGAGGTTTGTAGTCTCTGGCCCCCTAGACTGTACATGTGTGTGTGTGTGTGTGTGCTCGCCTATTTGTGGTTGCAGGGGTCGATTCACAGCTCACGCTTGTGTGTGTGAAGAGAGAGACACACACACACACACACACACACACACACACACACACACACACACACACAATAGACATGTGCCTAGGACAAAATGGTAACTAACACAAATTAGGTGAGTACAATTAGGTGAGTACAGACACACCAACAGACTCTCTGGGAGACGGGGGCACTAACAACATAGTGACCATCCCGCTACCCCTTCCCCTCCACACCGTGTTTATTCAACGTTATGTTGCAGTCAGCCAGGAATGGTCATAATTTTACGGTAATTTTAACATTAAAGTCACGAGTGCCGTGGGGTCCTAGAAAATGCAACGTTGCCGAAAAACACACAATTGCACCCTTGTTTTCTTTCTACAATTAACATAATGTATACTTTTGGCATACTTGCATGACACACTCAAGAACATACGAAAACAAAGCTCTTTACTCTTAGCAAGGAGTTATATATATATATATATATATATATATATATATATATATATATATATATATATATATATATATATATATATATATATATATATATATATATATATATATATGCAAGACAACCACTATGAAAAAATAGAAGAATTCCAAGCGCTTTCGTGACTACTCACATTATCAAGAAACTTTTTTCGTGAGTAGTCACGAAAGATTAGATAGATTAGATTTTGCCACCGAAGTGGCTAGTTTATTGTGCACCCCATATCCATCCTGTGGACGGTAGCGCAAGAGCATATGGATACACAAAAGGCCTAGGCACTAGGCCCCAAAGGGGTTAAGAATTGTACATTTGGGTTTATATCTACATTTCAATTATCTGTTACAAGCAGGTATCTTATTTCATGAATAAGATATCTTGACATGTCACATAGGTTATTATATTGTCTATCTCTATATTCCTCAATAAGTGCACAATTAAGCACATAGTGTTCAAGACAGCCACGAAAGCGCTTGGAATTCTTCTATTTTTTCATAGTGGTTGTCTTGCATATTTTGATATCACCTGTTTACTGTGATCTTTTGCATATATATATATATATATATATATATATATATATATATATATATATATATATATATATATATATATATATATATATATATATATATATATATAATATGTGTAATTGCCTGAGCTCTTTCGTGTGTTTATACACCATCTTCCGAGGAGTGCTAAGTTTTATGCTTTCAAAGAGGGGATAGATTACAATCTTGGCTTGTCAGTTAGCAGTTTGAGAACAATAATACGAAAAGAACTTCAACTGAATTTTATTGACTTAAGACTCAGGAGATTGACACCAGTCAGTCCATCTATCATCATTCTATCATGCAGGAGGAGCCACATGTCTATGGTGCATCCAACAAAATAAGCAGACTCTTGGATGTCACTACCGCCCGCCTCCGGCTGGGTTACAAGTATCTTTGGCAGGTTAAATCACCACCACCAGATGTAGACCAAACAAGATGTAAACTTTGCCAGTTGGATTATTGTCACACCCTGCGTCATTATGTACTGGAGTGCGATAAAATTATTGAATTCAGAGACTACTCACTCAGAAATGTTCAAGATATGTCAAAGTATTTTATCCACAGTGGTATATTACAAACCATTCTGGAAAAATACCCTGACTTTGCTCCCTGTAAATAAAGCATTGACACGTGTGTATGTATATATGTGTGTATGTGTATGTATATACATGTATGTGTGTGTGTGTATATGTATGTGTATATGTATATGTGTGTGTGTGACCCAACAATTAAAATTTGCACCAATAACTCATTACAGTTGTGGCTGGGTGTAGACTAATAGATTGTTCATTGCTTTATAATTTGTTCATGAGTGCAACCATGTACAGACGTTAGTAAATTTACTTACATGATTCATTACCTTGTAACTAGTGAATTCATTACCACTGTACCTTGTTCAGCTATCAAAACTTTGGGGCCCAGTCTCTGGATCCTATATATACCTCTGTAATCTGCAAATACCTTTGTAACTTGTCATGATTGTGACCATCTGAGTTCATTACCTTTGTAACTTGCTCAGCTATCAAACTTTGAGGTCCAGTCCCTGGACCCATTATGTACCTCTGTAATCTTTTGACTTCCGCCCACAGGATGGGTATGGGGTGCATAATAAAGATATCAAACTAAACTAACCGAGGAGTTAGAGAAGAATCAA
Source organism: Cherax destructor (assembly GCA_009830355.1). Classification (NCBI taxonomy): domain Eukaryota; kingdom Metazoa; phylum Arthropoda; class Malacostraca; order Decapoda; family Parastacidae; genus Cherax; species Cherax destructor. The sequence goes on along the minus strand of WNWK01008438.1, from coordinate 35,567 downwards.
GTTAAGCGCATTTTATGGGTTCTTAGTTGAGGTGACTTCCATACAGTGGAGGATGTACATTTTTGGGGCCATTTGAGGAGCACCTTCGCAACCTCTTCTCACACAGTAGACCCAAGATTTTTAAGCAATGTGGATTAAAGTGGCTTATGGGGCCCCTCCGGGATTAGGGGCCCTGAAACTTAAGCTTCATTAGTTTCATAGTAGATCCGCCCCTGCTCCCATATGATGAAGTTTGATTATATGATGAAAAATGACTACAGGAGGCCTACTGACCCATACTAGGCAGACGCATCTCACACCCACTGATGTAGGTTTACTGGGTCACGCTACTAGATCCTACAATTTTCATTCAACTATCAACTCTATTGTTACCGTTACAAATTCTTTTCACTGTACCTCCCTCATAGAAGGTTCCTTAATGCTGGCGAAGGGCTCTTGATCCCGCAAACTGAACTTGGAATGAGCTAAATTGCCTCTAATTTCCCAGGTGCTCTATGACCCTCTGTGGATTTAATGCACACCTCCTAATATAATAATAATTACTTTGCCACACGTCCACTCCTGTAATATTAGCACCATACGCCACTATCAAGGATTCCTTATCGCCCACCACAGGTATTCCTCAGCCTCGGCATTATCAGCGGGGCAGCGGTAACAATTAAGTCAAACAACCAGAGTATTAAAGTAAGAGTAGGTCTCCGCGTGAGCTGGTATGCACATTGCTTGGTCTGATGCTGTTATTTTGTCCCGTACGACATAAGACAAGTGTCTCCTGAGTCCAGTGGCGTCGCAAGGGGGGCCGCCCCGGGTGACACCACAGAGCCTCTAAAGAAGGTGACACTAATACACAAAATATTGCTGCACCAACATAAGAATCCTTTCTATATAGCCTATTATATGATTACAGAGTACAAATAGGCCTACCTGGAGTTTACCTGGAGAGAGTTCCAGGGGTTAACGCCCCTGCGACCCGGTCTGTGACCAGGCCTGTGATAGATGTGATAGATGATTTTGCAGGATTGAAGGCAAGGAAATGTAAGATCAGATTCACTGAGATGTTACCTGTACTCAAGGTCACTGAGATGTTACCTGTACTCAAGGTCCCTGAGATGTTACCTGTACTCAAGGTCACTGAGATGATACCTGTACTCAAGGTCACTGAGATGTTACCTGTACTCAAGGTCACTGAGATGTTACCTGTACTCAAGGTCACTGAGATGTTACCTGTACTCAAGGTCACTGAGATGTTACCTGTACTCAAGGTCACTGAGATGTTACCTGTACTCAAGGTCACTGAGATGTTACCTGTACTCAAGGTCACTGAGATGTTACCTGTACTCAAGGTCACTGAGATGTTACCGTACTCAAGGTCACTGAGATGTTACCTGTACTCAAGGTCACTGAGATGTTACCTGTACTCAAGGTCACTGAGATGTTACCTGTACTCAAGGTCACTGAGATGTTACCTGTACTCAAGGTCACTGAGATGTTACCTGTACTCAAGGTCACTGAGATGTTACCTGTACCAAGGTCACTGAGAGTACTGTATCATCACTGAGATGTTACCTGTACTCAAGGTCACTGAGATGTTACCTGTACTCAAGGTCACTGAGATGTTACCTGTACTCAAGGTCACTGAGATGTTACCTGTACTCAAGGTCACTGAGATGTTACCTGTACTCAAGGTCACTGAGATGTTACCTGTACTCAAGGTCACTGAGATGTTACCCTAGTAACTCAAGGTCACTGAGATGTTACCTGTACTCAAGGTCACTGAGATGTTACCTGTACTCAAGGTCACTGAGATGTTACCTGTACTCAAGGTCACTGAGATGTTACCTGTACTCAAGGTCACTGAGATGTTACCTGTACTCAAGGTCACTGAGATGTTACCTGTACTCAAGGTCACTGAGATGTTACCTGTACTCAAGGTCACTGAGATGTTACCTGTACTCAAGGTCACTGAGATGTTACCTGTACTCAAGGTCACTGAGATGTTACCTGTACTCAAGGTCACTGAGATGTTACCTGTACTCATGGTCACTGAGATGTTACCTTTGGGGGTCTGAAATAGAATAACCTACGTGACATTTTTCCTTAAGGGAGTAAATTCGTTAAGTAATGGCGCTTGAGCAGGCTTCTGGAGTGAAGTTTTTAAGATACTCAGGGGACCACTGTATACCATTTGTCTGGTATGGGCCAAAGCGGCCACATCAAGGACCTGTCAATTTTTATTGTTCCCTGATCTGTGGGCCACTCACAGCAGTTTCTTTGTGCCCAATCATGCCTGCATTCGTTATTCAGTTTCTAATTTTCCCCGAATTTAGAGCATTTGCTTGGCTACATTAACATATGTAGTAAGGTGTAATTAACACTGGCTTCTAAAGCAAGTGGTGGTGCCAAGAAAAAATGTGTGGTTCTCAGAAATCTATGTCTTCTCAGCCATCTGTCTTTTCAGATATCTGTGCCTTCTCAGCCCTCTACATCCCAGTCATCTACATTATTTTCACTATTAGAGCTTTACAGCTCCTCTGACTTAGAATAAAAGTTATTCTGAGTCACCACTATTGATTACAACAGTTTACACATCATCTCCTCTCCACCATGAAAAGTAAGTAAAGTTACTGTAAATTATGTAGAGTACTATCAAATTATTATATAGTCCAATGCAGTACTGTGGTACTACAGGTTACAGTTTACCTGGAGAGAATTCCAGGGGTCAACGCCCCTGCGGCCCGGTCTGTGACCAGGCCTCATGTTGGACCAGAGCCTGATCAACCAGGCTGTTACTGCTGGCCGCACGCAATCCAACGTACGAACCACAGCCTGGCTGGTCAGGTACCGACTTTTGGTGCCTGTCCAGTGCCTGCTTGAAGACAGCCAGGGGTTTGTTGGTAATCCCCCTGATGTATGCTGGGAGGCAGTTGAACAGTCTTGGGCCCATATTCTTAGTGCCTGGTTGTCTTCTGCATCAGTAGACCACATCCACTATTTCTAAAGACAACCAGATGATCATGAAATATTAATATCATTATTGTTTGCCACTATCCCCAACTGGTCCATTAATGAGAGGTTTTACTGTAGTTTGAAGTGATCAGTCTTTCAGTCTTCAATAATCTATTGAAGGCTGTGGCTCAGTTTTCTTATAGTTTAGTCTCTATAATAATAATTATAATAATAATAATAATAATAATCTTTATTTCTATAAGTACATACATGTACAACATATACAGGCCTAGCTGACATCAGTGACATACTATATGCAGAGCATTTTGGGCAAATCAGGTCAATTTTGTCCCTAGGAGGCAACCCACACCAGTCTGCTAACATCCAGGTACCTATCTACTGCTAGGTGAACAGGGACAACTGGTGTCTTAAGGAAAACATCCTAATATTCCCACCTGTACCAGGGATCGAACCATGGATCTTGGTTTGTGAGCTGAGTGTGCTAGCTGACTCTGTTCTGCCCTAAGTCCATCTGATCAGACTAGAGTTATAGTTTATTCCATGAAATATTGTTTTTTTATTAATAAGATTGCCGAGTCCAAAAAAGGTTGTGTACTGGAGTATAGAAGTTGGAATAAAAAATTAAATAGAAAACGTTAGGATTGCTAGGCTTCAGTACTAAATCTTTTTAGGCATAAAGGCTTTCTGTGTGCTTGCTGGTGGTTTGATATTTGCTGGACAAGATCACACAGTAAGGTGAGGTCAAGTCACTTCCTCAGATACTTGGTTAGAACATAAGAACATGAGAAGGAATACTGCAGCAGGTTTACTGGCCCATGCCAGGCAGGTCTGACTCACACTCATCCACAGCAACTCATGTATTTGTTCAACCCATTTATAAAGCTACCCACTCATCCAAAACTATTACCAAACCATTGCTTTCTTCTATCCATCCTAAATCTAAATTTTTCCCACTTGAATCCATTGCTGTGGGTTCTATGTTGGCTAGATATTTTCAGCATATTATTCACATCCCCTTTATTTCTGTCTTTCATTTGCACATCTCAGTTCTTTTTTTTTTTTAACACATTGGCCGTTTCCCACCGAGGCAGGGTGACCCAAAAAGTAAGAAAACCCCAAAAAGAAATAAAATACTTTCATCATCATTCAGCACTTTCACCATCACTCATACATAATCACTGTCTTTGCAGAGGCACTCAGATACAACAGTTTAGAAGTCCCTCCAAACTGCCAATATCCCAAACCCCTCCTTTCAAGTGCAGGCATTGTACTTTCCCATTTCCAGGACTCAAGTCCTCAGTCATATTCCCCCATGTTCTATGCCTTCCAGAGAGTGCAAATTCGGTGCTTTCTGTCTATCATCGTAGGAAAGATTTCTGATACATGGAATCAATTTTGCTGTCTTTCTCTGTATGTTTTCCAGTGGTTTATGTCCATTCCATAATATGGAGACCAGAATTGTACAGCATAATTTAATGTGGCCTTTCTAAGGATATAAGTTAAAGTACTGTATAACCTGAGGACTCCTACTATTTATACTTTTTGACATGAAGCCAAGAATTCTATTAGCTTTATTGCAAACACTTATGCACTGTTGTCTTTTTCACATTTAAAATGATTGAGATCTGTATTATTTAGTTTATAAGTACTATGGATATTTTATTTTCCCAGAATTAAAACCTGATACAGTGGTACCTCGAGTTACGATATTTTTTCTTTCGAGAATCCTGTTCAAGTGCCATTACCAAACGAATTTATCCCCATAAGGAATAATGTAAAATAGACTAGTCCTTTTACACCCCCAAAATATACCTACAAAAGCATTTAAAAAAATAAACTTACATAAAAGGGCGATTTTGAGGACCATCGTAACTCGAGGTACCACTGTATTTGTCTACATTAAACCACATTTGAGTGACAGGAATTGGATTTGAGAAGGACTTGCAAAGTATGGGCCAGTATGCCTGTTGCAGTGTTCCTCCATTTTTGTTTTTATGAATTTCCCTTGTATGGAACAAGTGGATTATGCCCTCAGAGGGTGTTTTGTCCTATCCCTGGTGTTTACCTGGAGTCTACCTGGAGAGAATTCCAGGGGTCAACGCCCCCGCGGCCCGGTCCGTGACCAGGCCTCTTGTTGGACCAGAGCCTGATCAACCAGGCTGTTACTGCTGGCCGCACGCAGTCCAACGTACGAACCACAGCCCGGCTGATCAGGTACCGACTTGAGGTGCCTGTCCAGTGCCTGCTTGAAGACAGCCAGGGGCTTGTTGGTAATCCCCCTGATGTATGCTGGGAGGCAGTTGAACAATCTTGGGCCCCTCACACTTATTGTGTTGTCCCTCAACGTGCTAGTGGCACCCCTGCTCTTCATTGGGGGAATGTTACATCGCCTGCCGAGTCTTTTGCTTTCGTAGGGAGTGATTTTTGTGTGCAAGTTTGGTACTAAGCCCTCGAGAATTTTCCATGTGTATATAATAATGTATCTCTCCCGCCTGCGTTCTAGAGAGTACAGGTTTAGGAACTTCAAGCGTTCCCAGTAGTTGAGGTGGTTTATCGCACTTATGCGTGCCGTGAAGGTTCTCTGCACATTTTCAAGGTCAGCAATTTCACCCGCCTTGAAAGGTGCAGTTAGTGTGCAGCAATATTCCAGCCTAGATAGAACAAGCGATCTGTAAAGTGTCAACATGGGCTTGGCATCCCTGGTTTTGAAGGTTCTCATTATCCATCCTGTCATTTTTCGAGCAGATGCAATTGCTACATTGTTATGGTCCTTGAAGGTGAGATCCTCTGACATGAACACTCCCAGGTCTTTGACATTAGTTTTTCGCTCTATTGTGTGGTAGGTGTTTTGTCCTATTCCTGGTGTTTGGTGGGTGTTTTGTCCTATCCCTGGTGTTTGGTGGGTGTTTTGTCCTATCCCTGGTGTTTGGTGGGTGTTTTGTCCTATCCCTGGAGTTTGGTGGGTGTTTTGTCCTATCCCTGGTGTTTGGTGGGTGTTTTGTCCTATCCCTGGTGTTTGGTGGGTGTTTTGTCCTATCCCTGGTGTTTGGTGGGTGTTTTGTCCTATCCCTGGTGTTTGGTGGGTGTTTTCTCCTATCCCTGGTGTTTGGTGGGTGTTTTGTCCTATCCCTGGAGTTTGGTGGGTGTTTTGTCCTATCCCTGGAGTTTGGTGGGTGTTTTGTCCTATCCCTGGTGTTTGGTGGGTGTTTTGTCCTATCCCTGGTGTTTGGTGGATGTTTTGTCCTATCCCTGGTGTTTGGTGGGTGTTTTGTCATATCCCTGGTGTTTGGTGGGTATTTTGTCATATCCCTGGTGTTTGGTGGGTGTTTTGTCCTATCCCTGGTGTTTGGTGGGTGTTTTGTCCTATCCCTGGTGTTTGGTGGGCGTTTTGTCCTATCCCTGGTGTTTGGTGGGCATTTTGTCCTATCCCTGGTGTTTGCTGGGTGTTTTGTCCTATCCCTGGTGTTTGGTGGGTGTTTTGTCCTATCCCTGGTGTTTGCTGGGTGTTTTGTTTTTTATATCCCTAGTGTTTGGTGGGTGTTTTTTCTTATCCCTGGTGTTTGCTGGGTGTTTTGTCCTAGATGGGTTTTGTCCTTACTGGCTTCATATGGCGAGCTGATTAGTTTTTTTTTTTTTATGTAGAACTTGGGTCCATTAATAAGACTGGTTATGAATTAACTCTTTTCAGGGTCCCTCACATAGTTCTACATCATGAGCTCATCTGACTCAGATAAGCTGTGAGTGGTAAATTTTGGCCTAGATATGAGTGGTGAGTGTGCATATTATAAAAAAATATCCTGCTCCACACAGTGAATGATGGGAAAAGCAAAACTCTGACCGACCATGTGTATAGTTTAAAATAGCAACTTTGAGGTTCGTTCTCCAGATTGCTCCACTTCCTGACAACTCTAAGGCTGAAGAAATGCTTTCTAACATCCCTCTGACTCTGTTCACCTTGTAAATTCCTCTCAGTATTTTGTGCACACACAAACGCATACAGTAGTACCTCGGTACTCGATCTTAATTCATTCCAGAAGGCTGTTCGAGTGCCGATCTGTTTGAGTACCAAACAAATTTTTCCCATAAGGAATAAAAATACACTTACAAAATCATTTTAACACTAAGTTTACAAGCTTAGCATGCTTTGAACACTTCACTACCTGTATCAGCACTCATTCCAGGAGTGTTTTTCAAGAGATTGGAGTGCAGATGTTTTGCTTTTTCACAAATGAAGTGTCTCAGAAACACTATCACCAGCTGTTTTTTATTGATCCAAATCAACAATTTCTCAACCTCTTCAATTGTTTGTGGTCTTTGTTTCATAACCGCTTTCACTTCTTTTGCAGCATCAGCCTTTTTAATGGCCTCTTTTTAGTTTTTTTGCCATACGAATCTCGGTAGCAAGACCAGACACGCGGGCACCGCTTTCATATTTCGTTATGAGTTCTTTTTATCTCTCTTGTGACTAACCAATTTTCTTTTTGGTTGGCTGTTATCACTAATCTTCTTAGGCCCCATGGTGACTTATTTATACAAATATAAAAAACACCAAAAAATGCAAAAAAAAAAAACACGAAATAATTTACAGTGAAGTTCTGGCAGGTCGTGTTTGTTTGGTCAAGTGCTGAGCAAACGGCCGACTACCAAGCTGTTTTTTTTTTTACCGAACAAAGCGTTCGAATACTGAATTGTTCGAGTACCGAGGTATTACTGTACATGTAGATTCACACATACTTATACACACATGTATATATGCATAAGTATACAGTGGAACCCCGGTTAACGAAAAAAATTCATTGCAGAAGCCTGCTCAAGTGCCATTACTGAACGAATTTACTTCCTTAAGAAAAAAATGTCATTTAAGTTAGTCTATTTCAGACCCCCAAAAATACACTTCCACAAGCACTTACAATATTATACTTACATAATTGCACGATTTCCGGGGTGTTCGTTAACTGGGGTTCCACTGTACATCTGTACATGCATATGTTAAAAATTTATATACTACAGTGGACCCCCGAGTTACGAGCATAATTCATTCCAGAAGGCTGCTCAAGTGCCATTACCGAACGAATTTTCTCCCTTAAGAAGTAATGTCAAGTAGGTTAGTCCATTTCAGACCCCCAAAAATACACTTACAAAAGTACTTACAATATTATACTTACATAATTGTACGATTTCCGAGGTGCTCGTAACTCAGGGGTCCACTGTATATACAGTGGTACCTCGACTTACGAGCAGCTCCCAACTCGAACAATTATGTAAGTGTATTTCTGTAAGTGCTTTTGTAAGTGTAATTTTGGGGGTCTGAAACAGATTAATCTAATTTACATTATTCCTTATGGGAACAAATTCGTTTGGTATCGGCACTCGAACAGCCTTCTGAAACGAATTAAGCTCGTAAGTCGAGGTACCACTGTATACACATGCATACAAATACATACACAGGCATACATTTGAAAGTACACATACAGAAATTCAAACATGTATACATGTTTTTATGTTTTGCTGCATTGTAAATTTTTTAACAACCCTCCACTATTCCTTTTGCTTGTATTAAAGTAGAGAGGGCTGGGCTTAAGGAGTACAGGGATGCCTTTCTTGGATCATACAGTGACTGAAATACACCTAGTTGCACAGTACACCAGAACCTTCACTGGGCTGAAGTATAAAGAATTTTAACCAAGTTTGTGAACCATGCATCTCATGTAAAAGTTATGTGACCTTAGGATTATAGTCAGAAAGTCAGGAGTCTTGGTTGAGGAGCAAGGAAAAATAGCAGTATGTAGTTGTCTTGGTTGAGGAGCAAGAAAAATAGCAAAGTTGTCTTGGTTGAGGAGCAAGAAAAATAGCAGCAGTTGTCTTGGCTGAGGAGCAAGAAAATTTTTGCAGAGAATTGAAGGAATGACTTGCAAACTGCCTTTGTGAGTAAGGAGAAACTGGAGCCATAGTCAGGAATCATTAACATTACTCATAAAAAGTAGTAACAAAACTTGTCCTTCAATACCTGCACCACCCAGAATTCAAGGGTTTATACTAAACATACAGATGGCCCCATATACAGCATACAGAAATGAACAATAGAGGATTAGTTGACAGTCACAGGACCAAAAGGGTATCCACTTGGTACCCACCTGAACCTAGTCAAACAAACTTTATTTCTATAAAGTGGAATACAGTATAGTATTCAATTAGGGGACCCCTCAAGGAAGGTTCCTCGATGCTGGTGAGGGGCTCTTGATCTAGGGAATTGGATCTGTGCTCCAGTTCCCTGAATTGAGCCTGAAAACCTTCCATCCCCCCTCCCCCACATTTAGTGCTCCCCATGATTATAATTATAATTAATTAGGGGTGATTGACATATATTACAACTTTATAGAAAGCCCCTTGATAAGCAAAACATTTTGGGCAGCCTTAAAATTAAATTATGATTGGTTAAATTCACTGCAGAGTGTTGCCAGGCAAGCACCACCCCACCAGTCCAACACTGCCTAGACCCACCTTCTATGGAAGAGTGTCATCCATGCTGAGTAGTGCAAATGGAAACCCATGATGTGCCATTTCAGGCAGCAAACACACAATGGGACCATCAGCCACCTTAATATCAGACAATGGAGGAGCAATGCAAGACCAGCAGATTGATTCAGCACGGCCTGCACTGAATCTTCCATGTTACTTCTACATACAAAAAAAAAAAGTGCTCACTAAAGGGCCACATCTTCAAGGGTATTATTATTATAATCAAAAGAAGCGCTAAACCACATTATTATAATCAAAAGAAGCACTAAACCACAAAGGGTTATACAGCACGCTAAACCACAGGGGTCATCTGCAAGGGTAGACTCATAATAAGTGGACACAAAATGTACTGTACGTAGGTCTTCATGTATGGCTGATGCACGGGGGAAGCATTTAGTTAGTCCCCACAGGCTGTGGCTACTGGGGTAAATTATTACAATCAGAACAATGCTAAACCCACAAGGGTCATACAACCCATTGGAGGAAAGGTGAACTCTGTGCAGCCACAACAAACTAAGACAATCTCACCAAGTAAAAGAGATTCTGATCTCTACAGATTTAGCATTTCCTAATGAATATATAGAAATAACATAGCCACCCACTCTTTTTATAACATTCCCAAAATAAAGGCACTGGGGTAATAAATACAAAATTATCTGTAGAACATTTATTGATTCACAATAGATTGAAAAATTGCAAATTTTTATATTCTGAGATGCCAGATTTTAGTTATAGAAAAGGCTATAATTTCTGCACTGTTTATGCAATAATCATATTGCTGAAGACATGCCAGCTGTCTGCATCATTACTAGAAGGCTAATACTACTGTCAATAAATATTACACTAAGCCATCTATGCTACACCAACCGCATAAATAGTACAAGACACACATTGCCAATACTAATGCTATGGACAAATAATGTGGGATGGGGTGTCCTTACTCAGGTAGTGGGATATAAATAATAGAAAAGGGAGATTTATAGATGTTGGTAGGAGTACACATCAATGATAACACACAAAAGATTTATACAGTAACAACACAGATGAGAGGGAACACTTTTTTTTCAACACACACACATGACAGCCACCAATACCTGCTGTCAAAAAATAAATAAGTAAAGGAGCAAAACATAATATTAAATAAATACAAAAGATAAAAAAATAGTAACTCTGTACGTAATATAGTGGAAGGAGGCAAATATCACATGTATTCCTCATGGAAGAATGTAGATATCACACACAGGCCTATTGAAAGAAGGCAGATATCACACATAGGCCTCTAGGGAAAATACAGGACATGCAGGCCTTTAAGTAAAATGTAGGCAGCACATGTAAACCTTCTGTAAAAAAAAAAAAAAATGTACATAACACACAGGTCTAGGAAAATCAGACAGCACACTTGGCTCTACAAAAAAAAAAAAAAAAAAAAACATAGGCCATGAAGAAAAAAGCTGATAGTACATTTAGGCTTTATCAAAAATGGCAGATATAGCATATGAATGATCCATAAGGACACCATATATTATATTCACATATCGGAAGAAAAAACATTTTCTAAAGTTTTCCTTCTGAAGCTACAGATGATTCTGTACATCATAATACAAATTAATATCCATTTGGGTCCAAAATAAGACATAGTACAGTGGACCCTCAGTTTTCGTGTTTAATCCGTTCCAGAGGGATTGGCTAAAACTGAAATTGGCGAAAACTTAAACCATTTTCCCCATAAGAAATAATGTAAATTCAATTAATCTGTTCCAGACACCCAGAAGTATAAAAAAAATTTTTTTGGGGGGGGCCTCAAAGAGAGATTTACATGCACAAAAGAATGAACATTCAACTTGACACTTACCTTTATTGAAGACTGATGTTGCTGGATGGAAGACTGGGAGGAGGGGAGAGGGAAGAGAGGCTATTCTTTGGAAGGGGAATCCCCCTCCGTAAGGACTCTAGGTACCAAGTCCTCATCTGGGGTCACTTCCCTTCTTTGTCTTTTACTGCCACTAGGACCAGCTTGAGAGTCACTGTACACCTGTGGCACTAAATAGTATCTGTCCAGAGAGCTCTGTTGCTGGCATCTTTTTAAAATGTCCCTAAAATGGGACAAGAGATCGTCATTGTACATGTTGCCGAGACGGATTGTAACATCTTTGTCAGGGTGATGTTCCTCCACAAATGAATGCATCATAGTCCACATTGCACAAATCTCCTTAATCTTTGAAGAAGGCACCTTACATCTCTCTTCCTCCTTCATTGAAGCAATTTCCTGAGTTGTGGTTTGATGGTGTTGCACCTCAAGCTCTTGCAGCTCTTCAGTAGTTAGATCTTCATTGTGGTCCTCCACCAACTCTTCCACATCCTCGCCACTCACATCCAACCCCATGCAATTCCCCAATGCCACAATACTTTCCACAACTTGCAAAGGCTCCTCAGGGTCAGCCCCAAACCCTTCAAAATCCCTCTCTTGGACACAATCTGGCCACAACTTTCTCCAAGCAGAGTTCATCGTCCTGGAAGTTACTCCCTGCCAAGCCTTATCTATAAGGCTTATGCACTGAAAGATATTGAAGTGATCCCTCCAGAACTCTCTTAAGGTCAATTCAGAGTCCGAGGTTACGTCAAAGCACCTTTGAAACATTGCTTTGGTGTACAGTTTTTTTAAGTTAGAAATGACTTGCTGGTCCATGGGCTGGATGAGAGGAGTGGTGTTAGGAGGCAAGAACTTCACTGTTACAAAACTGAATTCCTTAGACAATTGGTCTTCCAAGTCTCGAAGATGAGCAGGAGCACTGTCCATTACCAGGAGGCACTTGAGTCCCAATTTCTTTTCCAGGAGGTATTTCTTCACACTCGGGCCAAACACTTGATTAAACCATTCCAGGAAAATTTCCCTTGTGACCCATGCCTTACTGTTAGCCTTCCACATCACACACAATTTACTCTTGACGACACTGTTTTTTCTTGAACACACTGGGATTTTCAGAGTGATACACAGGTAAAGGCTTCAATTTTAACTCCCCACTAGCATTACCACACAAGAGAGTTAGCCTGTCTTTCATAGGCTTGTGTCCTGGCAGTGCCTTTTCCTCCTGCGTGATGTAGGTCCTCTTTGGCATCTTCCAAAACAGGCATGTTTCGTCACAAACACTTGTTCGGGTTTGAAATTTTCAGCCTGTACATATTCTTTGAATTCGCACACAAAATTTTCAGCCGCATGTTTGTCTGAACTGGCACCCTCATTATGCCTTACAACACTGTATGCCACTTTGATTCTGGAATTTTTCGAACCAGCCTTTGCTGGCCTTAAATTCACCAACATCAGCACTGGTTCCAGGTATTTTCTTGACAAGATTGGCATGCAACTGCCTTGCTTTTTCACATATGATGGATTGCACAACACTATCACCTGCTAGCTGTTTTTCGTTTATCCACACCAACAACAATTTCTCCAGATTTTCAATTGATTGTGGTCTCTGTTTCGTTATCATATTCACCCCTTTCGCAACATTAGCTTCCGTGATTTCTTTTCTCTTCGCCACAATGGAACTGATGGTTGATGGGGCCTTATTGTATATCCTGCTGAGCTCGGCAATACGTACGCCACTATCCTATTTTTCTATTATTTCTTTCTTCAGTTCTACGGTGTTCCTCACTTTCTTTACTAAAGGACTGGCACTAGGAGCTTTCTTTGGGCCCATGGTGGCTTATTTAGTAGTCACACACAATAATCAAGGGCCAAAAACAATGGATTGTTAAGAAATGTTTTGTATGAACTCACAGGATAATGTTCACTCAACCAGAAACAATGCTACACTGGCTGGGAATGTGTGTGGGAGGTGGGCTTGCGGGCTTTGTATGTGCGCTGGACAGGTTCCGTACTATCGACGAAAACGGAGGTAATATTTCCACGAAAAAAGTGCATGAAAACTGAAATCGGCGAAAATGGAGATACACAAAAACCGAGGGTCCACTGTATAAACATTGAAGTGTGTCTCTGTGCATATTACAGAGATTACATTAACCCCTATTTTTTTTTTTAACATGTCGGCCATTTCCCACTGAGGCAGGGCGACCCAAAAAGAAAGAAAAAAAACTTTAATTCAACACTTACACCATCACTCATACATAATCACTCTCTTTGCAGAGGTACGACAGTTTAGACCTCCCTCCAAACTGCCAATATCCTAAACCCCTCCATTAAAGTGCAGGCATTGTACTTTCCATTTCCAGGACTCAAGTCAAGTGTCAATACACCAATCACCTTTTTTCCTTCATTAATTCCATGGTTTACCTCATCTTTCATAAACCCATCCACTGACAAGTCAACTCCCAAATATCTGAAAACATTCACTTCTTCCATCTGAAAACATTCACTTCTTCCATACTCCCTCCAATGTGATATCCAATTTTTTTTTATCTAAATCGTTTGATACCCTCATAACTTTACTCTTATCTATAGTATTTACTTTCAACTTTCTATCTTTACACACCCTCCCAAAATCGTCCACAAACCTTTGCAATTTTTCTTTAGAAGCTCCCACAAGCACAGTATCATCAGCAAAAAGTAACTGTGTCAACTCCCATTTTGTATTTGATTCATATAATTTAATCCCACCCTCTCCCTAACACCCTAGCATTTACTTCTTTTACAACCCCATCTATAAATATGTTAAACAACCATGGTGACATTACACATTCCTGTCTAAGACCTACTTTTACTGGAAAGTAATCTCTCTCTCTCCTACACACCCTAACCTGAGCCTCACTATCCTCATAAAAACTTTATAGCATTTAGTAACTTACTACCTATTCCATACACTTGCAACATCTGCCACATTACTCCCCTATCCACTATCATATGCCTTTTGTAAATCCATAAATGCAATGAAAACTTCCCTACCTTTATCTAAATACTGTTCACATATATGCTTCAGTTAAACACCTGATCTACACATCCCCTACCCATTCTAAAGCCACTGTGCTCATCTGCAATCCTGCTCTCTGGCTTACCTCTAATTTTTTCAATAACCCTACCATACACTTTACCTGGTATACTCAGTAAATTTATTCCCTTATAATTTTTACAATCTCTTTTGTCCCCTTCCCCTTTATATAAAGGAATTATACAAGCTCTCTGCCAATCCCTAGGTACCTTCACCTCTTTCATACATTCATTAAACAAAATACCAACCACTTCATCACTATCTCCCCCTGCTTTTAACATTTCTGTCATGATCTCATCAAATCCAGCTGCTTTACCCCCTTTCATTCTACGTAATGCCTCACGCACCTTCCCCACACTCACATCCTGCTCTTCTTCACTCCTAAAAGATGTTATACTTCCCTGGCCAGTGCATGAAATTACTGCCTCCCTTTCTTCATTGACATTTAAAAGTTCCTCAAAATATTCCTGCCATCTACCCAATACCTCCAGCTCCCCATCTACTAACTCCCCTACTCTGTTTTTAACTGACAAATCCATTTGTTCCCTTGGCTTTCTTAACTTTATCTCGCTCCAAATTTTTTTCTTATTCTAGGGATTACTAGAGAGATTAAAGCATCCTCAACTGCAGTATATAAGTGATTTAAAGCCTTAATGATCCCATTGCAGTTCATAAGCTTTAACCATAAATTAACATCAAATCCTTTGTCTAGCAGTTAAGTTTCACAAACACAAAATGCTCATTTTATACTGCATTACCTGTTTGGTTACACGACCAGAGCAATGTGTGTGTTGGCTTATTGTCATTATGTACAAGATACTGTACCTACTGTATTTATGGCTAAGTGAAAAGGGGCAGTAAGACGACTTGCCCATATGCTTGCTTTGCTGATATTAATCCCAGGTCCTGTCAGGTGCAAGCTGAACGCAGAACCTTTGGGGTGCAAGCCAAATGGTACGTTTACTGACCAATTTGTTTTTACTAATTTGTGTTTGTGATGGTTGAATCTCAGCTCTTGACTCTGCCACTTATGCTCCTTTGACCAACAATATTACTATCTTTCCTCTTGGGCCTTATCATACCTACTATACTCTAGAAATTAAGTACAATATTACATTTGCCTCTACCACATCCTCAAGAGAAATTTACAAAGGCTTATAAACATAACTACCAGGAGTGATACAGAAAAAGCAGTTCAAGAATAAAGTAGCTGTAGAAACAGGAATAAGCCAAACTTTTTAATGGCTCCACCACAAGGAAATTGTTATGGTTTGGTAGACCTGAGTTAGTTGAACACAACCACAAAAGTGGATTCAAATGGAATCTCAACCTGTGTGCTGGAGGGGCAGAGGTCTGAAGCTACTAGCAAGGATTTATGACTTGTTGCTGAAAGATTTCAGAAAGCTGAAAGTCATCTTGTATAGTGCTGCCCAAATACAGCCTCTCTTCACTTAGCGACGTACTCATTTACCAACGACTCGGATTTACGACGGGCTCTCTGACCAGTTTGCATGTACCTAAATAATATATATTAGAGCTGATTTCCTCTATTCTGTTTATTACAGTATACAGTACACTACTGTATAAACATTTAAAAATATACTAAAAATGTTATAAATGGCACAATGGTGACACAAACAATATCAAAGATGGTGACACAAACCCACTACCATTATAGTATGCTCTTTGCTTAGCAATGAATTCGTTTACTGACGTGGTCTTAGGAACAGAACTCCATCGTTAAGTGAGGAGAGGCTGTACTAAACAAAAAATAATTAGACAAGTACTAAACTACAGGCCAGTAACCCTGACCTGCATACCCTGTGAAGTGGTAAAGATATATTACTAAGAAAATGAATCTCCTCAGGGGAGGTGCTTTGGTGTTGGGGAAGGTTTCTTGAACCAAGAAGTGGATCTATCCTCCCCTTCCTTGGATTGAATCTGATTGCTCCTATTTCCCGTGCACTATGACCCCTAAGGGTTTAGTACTTATCCTGGATTTAATAATAACAAAATGAGTACTCAACCACCAGGAATGAATAGACTTTACAGGGAACCAAAGCACAGAGAGACACCCTCTTTCCATTCTAAAAATTGATCCGAGTCATCCTATCACTCGGATCAAGCTAAATGTGTGGATGGACTTCACAGTCTTAGACTACCAGAAGACAATTGATAGAGAGCTCCACAAGAGGGTTTACACAATTTTATTTTATTTTTATTAACACACAGGCCGTTTCCCACCAAGGCAGGGTGGCCCGACAGAGAAAAACTTTCATCATCATTCACTCCATCACTGTCTTGCCAGAGGCATGCTTACACTACAGCTACAAAACTGCAACATTAACACCCCTCCTTCAGAGTGCCGGCACTGTACTTCCCAAGTCCAGCCTGCCGGTTTCCCTGAAACCCTTCATAAATGTTACCTTGCCTACACTCCAACAGCACGTCAACTCCTAAAAACCATCTGTCTCCATTCACTCCTATCTAACACGCTCATGCATGCTTGCTGGAAGTCCAAGCCCCTCACACAAAACCTCCTTTACCCTTGCAGTTACCCTCCACTTCCTTCAATCAAGCCTAGTTACTTTCCATTATAAGTGTTTTCTATTTACAATTTTTTCTAATATGACAGTCTTCATGATCTCTTCTACAATTTTTTAGTCTATACATAAAAGAATGTTTAAAGTAAACAAAAGATCACTAACAACCAAAAATGGTGATAATTTTGTACAACAGTACTATACTGACCAAGGCTAAAGGATCTCATTTCATGGATGATAAGATGTGTAGTACTGTGCTATGCAACATACGTATCTCATCATTAATGAAACAAAAGGCACTTTGTTTCCTAACAGTCAGTCAAAACACAAATAGGGATGGTATGATATACAAAAAGTTAAATTTACTGCTCAGTGAGTTATGCTGCACCATACTTATTTGTAAATATAAGCACTCTTATCTTCATATCCTTCAGCTGAGGAGGAAACCATCTGCAGACTATTAATTAAATATGAAATGAAGTTGAAGACATTTGATCATTAACCTTGGGACGTGTTTTCATAAAACACCTGCTGTCCCTGTCCCTGTTCACCCATCAGTTTAAAATGATGTTAGTCGACTGGTGTGGGTCACATCCTGGGACAAAACTGACCTAATTTGCCCGAAATGCTCAACATAACAAGGGGCTTTCTATATAGTAGTATGCCATGCTGTATGACCCTTGTGGTTTAGCGCTTCTTTTGATTATAATAATATATAGTAGTATGTCATTGATGGCAGCTAGGTCTGTATACCTTGTACATGTACTTGTAGTAAATAAAGATATTATTATTATTATTATTAATGTTAAGTACAGTAACTGGTTAACCCAAGAAAGACGAGGAATGTGACTTATTTCCATCGGGGTCTTTGACCTCCCCTCCCAATGTGACCCACACCAGTTAACTTATTTACTGCTAAGTGAACAGAGGCAGTAATAATATAATCAATTTAGGTGCTAAACCCCATAAGGGTCATACAGCAGCAGGGACAGTAAACATCAAGAGACTTTTCTATATGTCTCTCCCCACCCTGGAACTGAACCTGGGTCCATTCAATTGTGAGCAGACTGCTCTACCACTGAGCTCAAAAGATTCTAATTTTCTGAACAAGTTTGAAGCTCTCGGACTGCTTACAAATTATTTCTATTTTTATTATTATTTGTTGGAGTATATTCACAGGAAAGTGGTAAACCCCATAAGGGCCATACAGTGCTTGGGAAATGGCAGGCAACTATGTTCAAAAAAGGGAAAGCTAGGTCTACATCCTTGGATTAATAGCCCCTTCTTAGCATCTAAGCATCTCCCTTGAGAGGAATAGCTTACAAAACTTGTCAGTTGTGTTTCACTCACTATAGAATATTGTGTGATATCTGAGGAACAAATTAATTTTACACATACATACATAAATATTACCCATACTTCAGCTTATAGGTCAGTGGCTAGATGACAGAATTCAAGCTTTGAGAGTGTTGTGAAGAATCCTGACTTCACGTGTCTAAAAGGAACATTCAAAATGGAGAGAATTTTATATGTTGAATAAATAATCTTGTCTAAGTAGCAAGAGAAGTGCCTGGAATGTGTCTGAGTGGGATGTACCTTCCCTGATGGTTCTCCTGCACTTGTAGCACTAACGGAGTAAACACTGCTGCTCGGCCCCCTGGTGCAGGTATTGACAAGCTCCGCCCTCTACTCGCTCGTCCACTTGCACTGCTACCTCGCTTTCTGTTATGGGACTCCTGAGGTTTCCTGGTCTCGCGAGGCAATGAAAATGTCTCTAGGTGAGGTAGGTGACTGAAAGTTGGAGGAAGTAACTGGACATAGAAAGGAGCAGGAGCTGGGATGGGTCGAGGGGACCTCTCCGGAGCCAGTTCAACATTTACATGTGTCAAATTGCCTACAGACCCAGTCAGTGAATGTTGCTCTGAGGGTTTCTGAATATGCTGTGATCTTGTGTGATATTGCTGCTGCTCAGCATTATACTGATATGAGCGATGATGCTGTTGAGGATGATTGTGGTGCTGTGAGTATTGTTGCTGTTGTTGGTGCTGCGTGAGATGCTGCTGATGAGCATCTTGGTGATGCTGGTACTGAGAAGGAAAAGTTTCCTCATATTCCTCTGGGTATGACTTTTGTTCATACTCTTGCACATTGTGCATATCATGATCCATCCGAGATTCCTGCTGATATGATTGTCGCAGCATCCATTGATCCCCAGTTTGTTGCTCAAGGGTAGGCTGGGGTGCTCTTCCATGGCCTACGATTGTCTCTGATGGAAGATTGTGTATCGGAGGTGGACGTAATGGGTTGTCTAAATAAGTTGCAGGTAAATGACCACGGTTTAGTCTTGGTCTGCCTTCCACATCATGGTGTGTGAGGGGTCTGATCTGATCCTCACCAGAGGATGGGATTCTCAGGTGCAAGTTACTAGGAGATGAAAATATACGAGTTTGATAAAGTCTTGAAGAAGTGTCTATTCCAGTGGCCTGAGAATTCTCAACATTAGTACTTGCATACTTAAAGTGAGGCTCTTGAGAAGGATCAGCCTGAAATGATATTTTCTGGGGAGGTAGCTGGTGGAAGGATGGTTGTGGAGGAGTTAGGTTACTTGCATGAGAATTTGTCGTCTGAGTACGAACACTGGAGTACGATGTGGAAGACAGTGAAGGAGCTCGTTGCTTGTAACTCTGAATGGAGCAAGAAGAGCTGGAACACTTGACTCTACTATTATCAGATGAAAGATCAGGATTAATGACACTGATGGGCTCAGGACCAAGTTCAAGGGCACGAGCACGTTCCCTCTCAGGAACTTCTTCATCTATCAGACTGTTGGTATTTAAGGCAGTAGGAACTCTGTCACTGAATTCTGTTTGAACTCTGGGTGTCTTGGTTGTGGCTGGTAATGGGGGATGACTGTGGAAGTTGGATGGGTGCACTAATAGTGCAGGGGGAACAATATCCACACGATCAGTATTTTCACCAGAAAGATGAGAAATCCTCAACCAATGTGGTTTGTCAGTGAGCATAATGGATGGGGTGGGTTCTGCAGCTGATGGTAACAGAGTTGGACTAATTGTTTCAGATCGAAGATCTTGAGTGTTTGGCATAACAAGTGTAGAAAGTGGGGATTGAAATGAGTTCTTAGGGGTGATTGGGTTGGTAGTTCTATTCAGCATAAAGTCTGTGTTATTGCTGCTGACATCTGGTGTCCTAATACTACTGGTCAAGCTGTCCATATCTGCGTCTAATTTGGTGTTGGGCACAGCACTGCTTGCTTGCATGAAAAATTTGTAATTTATGTCTCCATTTGGCAGAGTGGTGACATTAGCTTTAGATGTGGTTGAAGGCAAGAGAGAAGTAGGTGTTGTGGGAACTCTCAGGCTTGAGGTAGGATTATCAGTGGTCAACTGAGCACCACTTACAACTACAGAGTGATTTTGTGTGTGGTTTTGACTACTAGAGGATGTGACAGCTGGGATACTATGCAATTGAACAAGTGCCTGTACACTACTTGATTCTTGTACACTGCCAGGCTTAGGAGTATTATCTGGAGACTTGATAGTGCTGCTAGTGTGTCCACTTTCATGTTTATAAAGGGTGGGTGCCAGTGAAAAGTTGCTGGATGAAGGAAAGTGTGCAAGATCCGGTGCAGGAATGACATTCACAGGTTCCTCGCTGCTCATGGCCACATCTCCATGCCTTGTGCCTGTTACTGGTGTTGTAGGCATTACCACGCTCCCACCAACACTGTACCTCGTTCCTGGTACTGGAGAGGTTACTACACTCCCATCCATACCATACCTTGAGGGATGTGGCGTCTTGCTAGATAAGAGGCTTGGAAGTTTGGCAGGGAAGATGTGGGGCAGACGAGGTGGCCTCAGCATTGACACATTATAGAATCCATTAGGAATGTTTTGGTAGTTTGGAGCAACTTCCAAGCTGACAGTAAGTGGTGCTTGTCCTTGGTGTGTCAGTATAGTGGCATGAGCATCAATGGGTGCGAGTATGGGGGTTGGGATGGGGTGGGTAAGGTTGAAGACTCTGTGAGGAACTGTGAGGTTATGATTAACCTCATAAGGGGCCACTGCCAGTTGGAGGGATGGCATCTGATGCACTTCATTCTCAGTTTCCTGTACAAAATAAAAGATCATCTTAATCTGGGTAAAGACTCGGCATCAAAAAATTTTTAAGTTTTCTAATGCAGTATCAAATGTTCCTGACAATGGAAAATTTATTATCTGTTTTATTTGATGAAGCTGGATCAAATCCTTTTAGTGAACGTATTTCAAATTTAAAAATATTTTGCTCTAAAACAGACAACTTACTGTAGTTTTGTATACAAACTGAGTAGTAAAATACCTTGAGTTCTTTGAAAGCATGAAAAAAAATATTTTATGTACTTATGTTGTAAAGGTTAGTTGCAAATCATAAGTAATGTTTTAATTCCATGTGATATATATTATAAAAATAATTGGATTAGTGTCCATTAATATTAATAATTATTATAACAAGAAAGATCATTTTTATTACTGTATAACAAAAAAAAGTGCTAAACCTACAAGGGTCATACAGCGCCCAGAAAGATAAATACAGTACGTATATCATTAGTTAATAAGTAGTATTAACTATGATGTGCATCAATACTTTATTTCAAGATATACAGTGGTACCTCGACTTACGATGGTCCCCAAACTCACCCTTTTATGTAAGTTTATTTTTTTAAATGCTTTTGTAAGTGTAATTTTGGGGGTCTAAAAGGACTAGTCTATTTTACAACATTTCTTAAGGAGATAAATTCGTTTGGTAATGGCACTTGAACAGCATTCTGGAATGAAAAAATATCGTAAGTCGAGGTACCACTGTACCTTCAAGGAGGAGGGGGGTAACTGGATGCTAATGAAGAGCTCTAGATCCAAGGAATTGAAGCTACTCTCCCCTTACTTGGATCAAACCTGATTACTTCCAATTCCCCAGGTGCTGTATGACCCCTTACTGGTTTGGTGCTTCTCTATGAATATAATACAGCCTCTCCTCACTTAGCGACATACTGTACTTGTTTACCAATGACTCGGACTTACAATGGGCTCTCTGACCAGTATGCATACCTAAATAATGTATATTAGAGTTGATTTCCTCTATTCTGTTTATACAGTAATTTACTGTATAATGTAATAAACATTTAAAAATATACTAAAAATGTTATAAATGGTGCAAAGGTGACATTAAAACAATATCAAAGATGGTTAACATAAACCCACTACCATTATGTATAGTATGCTCCTCACTTAGTGATGAATTCGTTTACCAAATGTAGTCTTAGGAATGGAACTCTGTCGTTAAGTGAGGAGAGGCTGTAATACACAAAATATAGTGATGATAGTATGACAACTGATGACCTACCTCAGGCAGGGAGTCGGAGAAAGGATGTGGCTTTGCAGGCACGTTCGTGGGTTCATCTCGCAACACACAGTCACCGGGGAGCAGTGTTAAGTGCATCGCCTTCCCTGATATCAGTGTCGTCCCACGGTGGCAGAATGACAACCTGATGGATGAAAAGCAACAGGTATTGAAGCAATGTTTACAATACTATATACACTCTTAACACATCAATGTGTGTATACATGTGCGTGTGTTTTATTTAGCTCAGGAGGCCATAGCTTGGGTTACTCATTGCATAAGCTCTTAACTTATCATTCTTTTTTAACCACAAATTGTTGCTTCACTGAGACCAAAGGCTTGAGCCATTTCTATCACACATGCACCCTTTTAAGCTTTTTTTTTTTTTTTTTTTTTTTAAACACAAAGACTTTCAAATTAAATCATGAAGACTGAGATACTTGTGCAACATATGGAAATCTTCTATGAAGAAACGTTTCGCCACACAGTGGCTTCATCAGTCCAATACAAAACAGAAAGGTGTAAGGAGAGGAGGAGTTTGATGTAATCAGTCCCTCAGCCTGGAATCTGTGTATTCAGTCCATCAATCTTGTAGAAAGTACAGCATAGGGCCGGAGAAGTGGCTTATATACTGTAGTCAGGTGAGTGGAAGCAGGAGGAGGCGGGATCACAGTGGAACCATCCATCCACTAGTGTAAGTAGGTCTTCATCCAAAGGTTGGACAGGTGTTGAAGAATTCCTTGTATCAAGATCCCTTGATGTTGCAGTGTCTGACAGATGTGATAAATGATTTTAAAAACTGACAAGTTGAATATTCAGACACTTATGAAACCTTTCTGCTTTGTATTGGACTGATGAAACCACTGTGTGGCGAAACGTTTCTTTAATAAAGATTCCCATGTTGCATAAGTGACTCAATCTTCAACTTGTCAATTTTCAAAACCATTTATCACATGAAAATATTCATGAAAATATTGGAAATCAGTGTAACACATAACTGAGTAACATGGGGGATGCATATAGAACTAGCAGCATGGGTGGAGGGGAAGGGTCCTGCAGCATGCTACATTCTTCCAAAAAATTATGGGTTACTAATGCGTGTGCATATTTGATAGGAGTGAATGGAGACAAATGGTTTTTAATACTTGACGTGCTGTTGGAGTGTGAGCAAAGTAACATTTATGAAGGGATTCAGGGAAACCGGCAGGCCGGACTTGAGTCCTGGAGATGGGAAGTACAGTGTCTGCACTCTGAAGGAGGGGTGTTAATGTTGCAGTTTTATAACTGTAGTGTAAAGCACCCCTCTGGCAAGACAGTGATGGAGTGAATGATGACGAAAGTTTTTCTTTTTCGGGCCACCCTGCCTTGGTGGGAATCGGCCGATGTGTTAATAATAAAAAAAAATAATTGAAGATTACTGTGTACTTATCAAAGTTAGGGTGCAAGCTTTCAATCATGTTATATAGAAAATATGTTGATAAATCCCATTTTAATCAATGGTCTAATACAGAGGTCCCTAACCTGTGGCCTGAGGTCTGCATGTGGCCCTTCTAGGAAATGGATGTGGCCCTCACATGAAATTATGAATTCATTTTTTATGAAGGTTCCACACTGCACAGTGTCAACAATTACAAAATATTATAGTTATTCATAAAAATTACAAAATGCAGCCCTCCTTTAACCCTTTCAGGGTTATTGACGTACTAGTACGGCTTACGCCCTGGGGTTATTGACGTACTAGTACGCCTAAATTCTAGCGCCCTCAAATCAAGCAGAAACAGGCTGTTAGGCCTAGATGTGATAGAATGGGTCTGTGCGGTCAGTGTGCGCAGTATAAAAAAATTCCTGCACCACACAGTGCATAATGAGGAAAAAAAAAACTCTGACCGTTTTTTTGGTTTAAAACAGCGACTTTGCAGTCTATTTTCGTATGGTATTTATTGATGTATTCTCTTTTTCTTGGTCTCATTTGATAGACTGGAAGATATATTACAGAAATAGAGATGAATTTGATTGGTTTGACAAAGACATGTACCTTGAAATTGAGCTCAAAGTAGCAAAAATGTTCGATTTTTGACGATGTTCAAGAGTAAACAAATCACACCATGCATCCAATACACATCAACTGGTGAGTCTAATATTCATGCACAAGTGCTCTAATATTATTTATACCATTTATACAATGATGCAGTTGTATAAATAACAGTAAATCTTCTATTTTTTTGTGAGAATAAAAATTCAAAATGAAAAGCAAAAGTAATGTAAGAGGGGCCTGGAAACGTGACTAATGAACAGACAAGACGTTATTTTAGTGCCAGGAATGTCTGCCTTGTTTTTTCTGGACCCTATTTTGAAATTGGCATCGTTTGAAATTTGTATGAAATTGGCAAAATTGCCATTTTCTGACCACTATTTTGGGTAGTTGTAATAGGTAAATAGGCGGTTTCTTGTACTCAATCGATAGAAGAAATGTAGTTCTAGCGAAATAGCTATAATTTTAGTTGCCTGAAACATTGGAATTTGCCGAAAATAGGGCTCAAAGTGGGCGAAATCGCCGATGCGTAAGTGTCATGGCTGCCGCTAACTTCGCGAAAGCATAATTCCGTTAGTTTTCGATCAAATTTCATAATTTTTGTGGCGTTATGATCGGAAAAAGATTCTCTATCATTTCATAAGAAAAAATAATTTTTTTTTTTTTTTTTAAATTCTTGGACCCTGAGAACGAGTTTCGGAGACCCCCCTTGGACCCTGAAAGGGTTAAATTTGGCTTGGAGGCGAGATAAAATAATGTAATGATGAAGGTAGATATGCAAAATATGAGAGCGTAAAAACACATGTAAATGTATGTAGTGTAAAAATATTAAGCCTAGGAAGAAGTTTAGAAAAAGAGGAGAATTAGGACGTGGTAAAAAAAAGTGTGAATGTAGTGATGCTGTTTAACATGAATATCATACTAGTTTAACAAGAGTATCATACTTGTTTAGCAAGAATATTACACTAGTTCAAATGACAGAAAGACAGTATAAGGCTGTAAGAAGCAATATAACTTACATCTTGCCAAAGCTGTCCATTAAAGAAATCTTATCAATAGCCCAGCGGGAGAAGCCAGAATAGATCCAGCCATGATAAGCAGTGTAGCGGAGCTGAACAGCCTGGATGTCCGTGATTGCCGGATGAGGCACTAGTATTCTTACTGTTGCCTGTCCAGCCTCCAACACTGTGTCTTCACTTCTGCAGTAACATCATTATCACAGTCATCCAGAATTTTTGAAGGTACATTACAATTAAGGTGAGTTTGGAATTACAGTTTTGAATGAATTGGCATTCTGACAGATTTATAATTCACATAGTATTTTGAGGAGAATTTAAACAAAACCTAGACCTACAAAAGGTATTAAAATAATAATAATAATAATTTTATATACAGTAAATGCATAATTGCTGCAAGATTGGGTAAACTGCATATATAAAAAGTGGAAAAAAGCTTATGGTTACATAAAACATTTCAGGAAGGCTTATGCTGCTGTACTTAATACTTTAATGAAGTTGTATTTTTCTCTCCTAGTATGGATGGATAAAAGCATAAACATTTTTTTGTAGTAAGTATAAAAATAGATTGGCATAACTCCCCATTTCTTAAAAAAATTAAATGGGGAAAACTGAGGTTTCAGAAATGTTACTCTAAAACAACTTAATAGACTATTGCTTAATTGTACCTACCTATTATAACTGATAGGGACTTTAGAAGCATCACAGGCTAAGAAATACTTAAATGTAGTCAAGAGAATGAGAATGTTTAATTTATGAAATATAAACACATAAGCAGTATAATGTGATCCTTTATTGACAACGTTTCCTCGGGAATAGGCAGTGCTCCCCACCAACTCTCAGAAATTCTCGCTAAACACCTCTCTAAACTCTTGGGCACAATCAGTCCAGCACATCTCAAACACTCGGGTGATCTTCTCAATTGCATTCGTAACAACATCAGGAATAAGAAACTCTCTAGCCTTGACGTAACATCCCTATTCACCAAAGTACCTACTACACAACCCATCAATCTCTTGCGCAGGAAAATTGACAATTCACGCGATCTTCCTATTCCAGCCAGCGATTTCATCGACCTTGTTGAACTATGTGTTGGCTTTACATGTTTCTCTCTTGAAAATCACCTCTTTCAGCAGACTTTTGGACTACCAATGGGTTCGCCACTTAGTGCCGTCCTGGCGAACCTATACATGGAACATCTGGAAGCCGAGCGATTTTCCACTATTATTCCCTCTTCTGTCACTTGGCTCCGTTATGTTGACGACATTCTCATTATAACTCCCAGACGCTTCAACGTTCAAGCTCTCCAACACAAGCTCAACCAGGTCGAGCCCTCAATCCAGTTCACACTAGAAGAAGTCGACAACACTCTTCCTTTCCTTGATGTTCTTCTCTGCAAAGCTGACCATGAACTTCGTTTTAAAGTCTATCGAAAACCTACCAATCAACACGATCTTCTCCACTTCTACTCTCACCACGACAAGAAAACTAAACGTGGTGCAATCATAGGCTTTTTCCTGCGTGCACTCAGAATCTGCAGCAGAGAGTTCCTTGAGGAAGAATGCTCTCTAATTGAACAAGTATTTTCTAAACTTCACTATCCTCGGCACTTTATTAGAGACTGCAGACGCTGAGCATATAACATCTTTAACACACCTAGAGAAGACACTGCCGAGAAGAGATACATAGTCCTCCCCACCAACTCCATTGCCAAACACGTTTCCAACATCTTTTCCAATATCTCATTCCAAGTATCTACCTCCACATCCACCACCATCAAGGACATTACCAGTAATAGAAAGGACAAGCTTCAATCCTCTGCAGGGGTATACATTCTCTCTTGTAATGACTGCAGCAAATCCACTGCAGGGGTATACACAATCCCTTGTAATGACTGCAGTAAATTATGTATACGTCGGCGAAACATCCAGAGACCTCCAAACACGTATTTCAGAACACCAGTACGCAGGCAGATCTGATGACTCAAGGAATGCCTATGTTCAACACCGAAATTCACACAACCATTTAATCAACTACAGAAACGCAAGACTCATCGCCATAGAAGACAACACTCAATACCGAAGAATCCTGGAATCATCACTTATCTGCATATCCAACAACTTCAACCAGAACAACGGCTTCTACAACATAGCTGAACCTATTGCCAAGAAACTTCTTCATCGCTATCCCACATAAGAACTTAAGAATGGAACACTGCAGAAGGTCTACCCATATACTTGTCCAATCTCTTTTTAAAGCTACCCAAGGTTTAAGACTCCATTACCCTACTCTGAAGATTGTCACATGCAGCATTCTCCAACTGACTAAATCCTATAAATACTCGTGTATCTTTTATCCAGGTGGATCTGTTTGTGACTCTATAAAGCCCACTGTGTGGGCGAAACGTTGTCAATAAAGGATCACATTATACTGCTTATGTGTTTATTTTTCCAGGTTCAAGAGTGGCCTCATCCACCTTTGGGATGCACTCTGCAATATGTTCAGTTGTCTATTGATTGCATAATGAATGGTAATAATGTTAGAAGAGAACTGTTTTGTTCTCTTCTAACTATCATTAATCACACATGCTATCATCTGAACTTCATTGAACATAGTGCAAAGCTCGACTATGTTCAGACCACTGAACATAGAACAGAGTGCATCCCAAAGGTGGACGAGGCCACCCTTGAACCTGCATGGCCCTACTTGCAATTGCTCCCAAGATTTCTATAAAGTTTAGACTTTAACCATGTTTCCCTAATCACCAGTTTGTCCTGCAGCCAGTGTCAAAACTTTCTGAGCAGACTAGGTTATAGCATCATAGAATGGAAAAGGACTTACTAGGATTGAAATTTTTGTGCTAATAAGTATTTGATATATATTGTCTAATTTTTTTGTTTTTGATATGCACAATTTGCCACATTGTTTGGTTCATCAATATAAATATGAAATGCTATTGAACTTTTAATGTCCTACACAGATAAAATAAACCAGTGAATATAAATTATAAAATGTTAAAAAATAGCAATATTTAAAAAATCTGCCTTGGTGGATAATTTAGTGGGGTTTTTTAAACCTAGAAAGGTAAATGTGGTTTACTCATGTCTGTGCCAACCCTTTCAAATTCAAATTTTTATTTCCTTGCAAGTTTACATTGAGATTATATAATTACAATACGTAATGAGTTGCAGTGCAAAGAGAGCTACTATCATGCCATGGCATTATGGGCAGACTAAATTTAATGGCTTACAGACTACTTAATACTACTAGAGAAATTGATCATAGTTTGTTTGAGTTTTACATCTGTTTTTAATTATACCAGACAGCAAGTTTACTCAAATTAACAATCTGGGGATATAACTTTGGGACAAGTTGAAAGTATTTTGCAGGTTGTTTATATCAATAGTAAATAATTAAATTATATTTGGTAAAGTTAAGTATTGAGTACATATTGAGTTTTTAGTTTAGGGCGAGTATGTGGTTTTTGAAAAAGAGTCTTAAATTGATGTTCAGACCGGGTTACTTTAGTATGTATTTATTAGTAATGAATTCCAAATTTTGGGGCCCTTTATGTGCATAATAAGTATTTATCAATACTAAGGCACCAACAAGATGTGCACACACAGTATACTGTAACAACTGTGATGCATAGCACAGTACCTTAGTACATAATGTATATGTATGATGTGATACACAATATAGGCACTAAATCTTTGTCAGGTTACCCCAGTTTACAAGACTCCAGTAATCTCTTAGGCCCATATAATCTGCAACCTGAATTCATGGAATTAAGGTAATTTCAT
Source organism: Cherax destructor (assembly GCA_009830355.1). Classification (NCBI taxonomy): domain Eukaryota; kingdom Metazoa; phylum Arthropoda; class Malacostraca; order Decapoda; family Parastacidae; genus Cherax; species Cherax destructor. The sequence continues at coordinate 6,350 of WNWK01008438.1, read as the reverse complement.
GAATTATTGAAACTAAGTGATTTGTGATTGCTTTCACTAAGCTCTTCATTTACCTCAAGACTATTTAACAGAGGTTCCTTGTTTGAGTGAAGCAAGTCAGACAAGTCCTGGACTATTTCAAGAAAGCTGCTAGGACTTCAGATTTCCTGTCAAATAGCTCCAATCAGTTTGGCTCAGGTTAAAATCTCCCATTAAAACTACATTTTTGTATCTTGATGCCTTAGCAATTTCATCCCGCAAAAGTTTACTGTTAGGGGGTCTTTAGATCACACCTAAGATTAGCTTTTAACCCTTTGACTGTTTCGGACGTATATATACGTCTTACGAGCCAATGTTTCGGACGTATTTATACGCCTAAATTCTAGCGGCCTCAAATCAAGCAGGAGAAAGCTGGTAGGCCCACATGTGAGAGAATGAGTCTGTGTGGTCAGTGTGCGCAGTATAAAAAAAATCCTGCAGCAAGCAGTACATAATGAGAAAAAAAAAAACTGACCGTTTTTTTTTTAATTAAAACGCCGTCTTTGAGGTGTATTTTCGTATAGTATTTATGGTTGTATTCTCTTTTTCATGGTCTCATTTGATAGAATGGGAAACATATTACAGGAATAGAGATGATTTTGATTAGTTTCATGATTTAAACGATCTTGAAATTGAGCTCATAGTAGCGGAAATGTTCGATTTTTGCCAATGTTCAAAAGTAAACAAATCACACCATGCGTCCAATACACATCAACTGGTGAGTCTAATATTCTTTCACAAGTGCACAGATATTATTTATACAGTTTTTACAATAATGCAATAGTTTGCATAACAATAAATCTTCTATTTTTTGTATGAATAAAAAATCAAAATAGAAAGCAAGAGTAATGTATGAGGGGCCTAAAGACATGACTAATGAACAGATAACATCTTATTTTAGTGCTAGGGATGTCTGCATTGTTTATTCTGGACCCTATTTTGAAATTGACATCTTTTTTATTTTGCATGAAATTGGCGAAATTGCCATTTTCTGACCACTTTATTGGGTAGTTGAAATCGGTAAATTGGTGATTTCTTGTACTCAATCAATAGAACAAATGGAGTTCTAAAGAAATAGCTATGAGTTTGGTCGACTGTCCCAATGGAATTGGCCTAAAATAGGGCTCAAAGTCTGCAAAATCGCCGATGCGTATATATCACTGACATCGCTAACTTTGCGAGAGCGTAATTCCGTAAGTTTTCAATCAAATTTCATACTTTTGGTGTCATTACAATCGGGAAAAGATTCTCTATCATTTCATAAGAAAAAATAATTTTTTTTTTTTCCAAAATTTTCCGACATAGAATGACAGTTTCAGAATGGGGCCTCCGACAGTCAAAGGGTTAATGGCCTTTAAGAAACTGCTGCCAAACTGATTCCCTGTCTGTCCCTTCTACCTTTATATAATTTTTGATGCAACATTTGAACTTTTCTCTAACATACATAGCAATTCCACCCCTTTTTCTTTTGACTAAGTGTGGAATACTTTATGCCCCTGTATGTGGAATTCAGAAGGCATGTCCTTATTTGGTGCTGCCTAATGAATATAAAATAGTTATTTCCTTCCAGGTGTCTTGATGTTCAATGGCTCATGAGGTAAAGATTTAGAGCTGTCCTTACCTTCCTTGGATTGAACTTAATTACGTTTCATTCTCCAGGTACCCTATAGTCTTCCTATCTTTTCAAGGGTGGTGCCTAGAAGCTGGTGAAGGGCCTTGCCAAGAAATCAAAATTACCTTTCCCTTCCTTGGATTGAACCCAATTGCCTCCCATTTCCCAGGCACTGCATGACTCGCTGGTTAATCATGTCCTCGTGGAGTACTGTTTACCTATGACTGTTTTTCTGTATTATTATACATTACTAATCATCAGATACAAAGACATAAGCCATACTCAATGGAAAAATACTCACTGAGTGATCTGCAGTGTCTCATTGATACCATCGGCAGCGATGAAGGTAATGTCGAGGCGACCATAGGTAGTGACGGGTTCAGCAGGCGGTCCACCAGAGTGGTGAACTGTCACCTTATACTGGTTAGCTGTGAAGAAGTGACTCATCATTAGAACATGTAGTGTCAGGACAAGTGCTTCAACATTATGGCACACAAGGTGTTAGGACAAGTGCTTCAACATTATGGCACACAAGGTGTTAGGACAAGTGCTTCAACATTATGGCACACAAGGTGTTAGGACAAGTGCTTCAACATTATGGCACACAAGGTGTTAGGACAAGTGCTTCAACATTATGGCACACAAGGTGTTAGGACAAGTGCTTCAACATTATGGCACACAAGGTGTTAGGACAAGTGCTTCAACATTTAGGATATGCAGGGTGTTTGGACAAGTGCCTTATCATCAGATCATGCAGTGCTGGTGTTGAAATTATTTCCAAACTGGAATCTGTATATAAATGCCTATTTAGCTTAAACATATAGATGTAAATTAATTTCACACAGTAATCATATATTTTCTGCATGCTATAATAAAAAGTATACTGTACTTATGACAACATCATAAGTTTCTTTCTCCTATATGCAGAGTATTTGTGTGTTATTCCAGTCACAGTATTGTACCTCTTTATTCTTTCTGAAATCAACAACTATGGGTGAATCTCTAACTTGCCATTATTACTGATATACAGTGTACACTACCTATGACAGGCTAATATTTGAGTACAGTGGTACCTCGACTTACGATATTTCTTCATTCCAGAATGCTGTTCAAGTGCCATTACCAAACGAATTTATCTCCTTAAGAAATGTTGTAAAATAGACTAGTCCTTTTAGACCCCCAAAATTACACTTACAAAAGCATTTAAAAAAATAAACTTACATAAAAGGGTGAGTTTGGGGACCATCGTAAGTCGAGGTACCACTGTATGTAGTACCATTCTAACATGGAATCCATAACTCATTAAATATACAAAATTTTGAGAAAGTTCAGAGATTTCGTACTGGGCTAGGCCTTGAGATTATGGATCTGAATCATGATAAAAGGTTTTAATTGAATATCCTACCCCTGGAGGCTTGAAAGGACATGGAAAGAATGATCACAATGTTTAAAATAGATAGATAAATAGACAATGTGTGGACTATGACAAGGGGGGAACACAGTAGTGGGACCAGAACAAAGAACACACTAGTAGGACCAGTATGAGAGGACACAGATGGATGGGACCAGCATGAGGGAAAACACTAGTGGGCTCAGGATGGGGAAATATGGATGAGTAGGACCTGGATAAGGAAACAGATGAGTCAGGATCAGGCAAGACAAGTAAGGAAAAACACAAAAACTAAGGGAGAGACATTCAAATGTTGAATGTGAGGTGGTGAGCAAGTCGTATGTACAAGCAGAAGTTAAGTCCATACATGAATTTGAATATAAGTATGACCCAGCCTATGGGGCTTGGCAGGCACTACACTGATTAATATTTGAAAGGTATAGCTCGAGAACTGAAGCTCTGTCTGCGAACAAAGAGTAGAAGAAATACACATTACATTACATAATTTAACTTGTACAGTACTTACCCTAAGAATGAATATACATTATCTGGTACCTACTGCAATAATGGATATATGTACCTAATACCTATCAGTAGTAGGTACCAGCTATGTATGTATATCCTTTTATGGTATAAATACCCTAGAAGGATTAAATATACATACTGTACCTTGTCCTTATCAATAAATGGGCTGAACGTAGTTGTTACCTATTAATAGTACGTATACTGTAGTTCAATACATCTGATACTTTCAAAAGGTACGCACCACAGAAGGGCTCGGTGTCCCTGGTGACTAAGTAGAGCTGACCACGTCCCTCAGCCTTGTCAGAAAAATAGCCCATGTTGCCACAGGATTCACAGGGAAAGCAGTCACCCTTGAGGAAGGTCTCATAGTCACGACACACAAAGGCCGGGAAAGTGCAGATGGGAGCTACCGAATTGAGGTAATATTTGTAACCTCTCCGGTGGTTACACAAGTACCGCCCATCACCCTCGGTAGCTGTGGGAAAGGAAGCTCAGGTCACTATAAGGATAGAGATATAAATACAGTATTATACAAGAGTTCAACCAACTCACAGATGAGTTGCATTCCTGGTGTTTCAACTTACAACAAGTTGATTGTGTAGAAACCGGTAGTACAAAAGATGGTTGTTTCACACATTTGTACAGTAGATAGCTTTTGTAAAAAAATTACTGGCTCCTAAGTTCTGGTTTGTAAGTGCAGATGTTAGTAACCAAAGGTGTTTAAGGAATAGGATCATAGTTCCATTTCCTTGGATTAAGAGTCCTTCAGCATCTTCAAGGCACCCTCCCTGGAAGAGTAAATGTAGGGTAGTGTGGGATAGTAGTATGGGTAACAGAGTGGGTCAGTAGTACAAGAGACGTTTTTTTCCTGATGGTTTAGCCATCTTTAAAAGATGAGTGGTGGAAAGCCTGTAAGGATAATTTATGAAATGGGGAGGGAGGGCTAGTGTTCGGTTGATAATCCATTTCACAGGAAGGATAGGTTTGAAAATTATAAGTAGGAAAGGTCTCATGGTGCTATTCAGGACTGTAACTATTACACAGCAAATCAAGCAAAGACATTACTCAGAGCCAACAATAACATAACTATCTTCAATTACAATGTTAGATCTTTGAGCAAACATTATGATGACCTCACAGCACTACTCCAATCCCTCCAGACCAATATGTCAATCATCACACTCACTGAGACCTGGCTGAAGCCTGATACTACAGATGTCTATGGCATCCCAGGTTACACAGCCATTCACAATTGCAGGACAGATCAGCGAGGGGGTGGAATAGCTATATATTACTCAGATCAACTTGAATGTATCAATAACTCTTGCATAAGGGATGAGCATGGAGAATATATTATAGCTAAATTTAAATCAAAAGACCTGCAAAAACCCCTCACAGTGATAAACATCTACAGATTACCACAGTCAAACATTCACCATTTTAGTGAAAACTAGGTAACCTAATAACTGATGCACACATGAACAAAGACCATTTGCTGCTCACAGGAGACTTCAATATAAATCTCCTACATGACCAGGACCCACAAGTAACAGAATTCACAAACACTATGAGCAACTGCTTGTTACTACCAACAATATCAAAACCTACAAGAATCTCCGAGACTAGTACCTCATTACTAGACCACATCTGGACTAATACTATAGCCCTCTAAAATCAGGCATCATCACAGACAACACCACAGACCACTATCCGACCTTTCTCATAACTAATCTTGGTAAATTGCCCCTAGATATTACAAAAGTTACCTTCAGACTACATAATGAGTCAGCTGTAAATAACTTTATAACAGCTATGATTAACATTGACTGGCATAATGAGTTAGAAACATATACAGATACTAATGAATGCATCAAGAATTTCCTTAACAAAACCCACCACCTCTATAACAAACATTGCCCTAAAAACCTAAACAGATCACAGCTAAGAGACTTAACAATCCCTGGCTAACACCCAGCATCCTTAAATCCATTAACAAAAGGCACCAATATGAAAAACAATACAGAAGGGTCTAATAACCAGAGAACAATCCAAACGCTACTCATCAACCCTTACCAGCCTGATAAGGAGATCAAAAAAATTGTATTATGAGAACAGACTCCAGAACATAAAAGGTGATATGAAAAAGACCTGGAAGACCCTATCTGCAATTCTAGGAAATAATAAGATAGCGAAAAACAACACCATCAAATTATCAAGAGCAGATGAACCCCTACTCTCACCTACTGAGACAGCAAACAGACTTAATGTTTTCTTCTCCACCATAGGAAAGAATCTAGCGAGTAAAATCCAAGCTCAAACACCCGTCCAACAGACTACCTCACAAACACCTACCCTAATACGCTATTCCTAGCTCCTACCAACCCAATTGAAGTCTCGCTCATAATCAACACCCTTAAAAACAAGGCAGGAGACATAAACAGCCTACCAACTTTTATGTACAAAAAGCTTCACAGGTACTGTCACCAATCATAGCAACACTATTCAATAAATCCATTGAAGCCTCTACCTTTCCATCAATTCTCAAAATAGCTAGGGTCACCCCGATCCACAAAGGAGGTGATCAAACAGACCTGAATAATTATAGACCAATTTCTAATTTACCATTGCTTTCTAAAATCTTCGAAAAATTAATTCATAGACAAATCTATTCCTACCTCGTCTCACACAATGTACTCAACCCCTGTCAATTTGGATTCAGGACAAACAAGAGCACAAACGATGCTATTACGCACATGTTGGAGTTAATATATACAGCACTTGAGAAAAAGAAGTCCCACTGGGAAT